>JAOPHQ010001850.1:0-37307 GCA_030340625.1 Merluccius polli | reverse complement strand
TATATAATAACTGTATAACTTTACATCCAGCAGAAACTATAAATATATATAATAACTCTAAGTGTGTGTAGCTACCAGACAAGTCCATGGCCAGCCTGGTGAGGTTTTACTACTCGTGGAAGAAGAGCCGTAGCAAGACCAGCTTGATGGACCGCCACGCCCGCAAGCACAAGAGAGAGAGAGACAGGTACTACACTCTAGTAACTGTGGTAACAGCGTGGTAACCACCACTCTCTGGTGACCTTGGTTACTGCCACGCTCTTGTCATGGAAAAAAAGTTGTACGAACTCCCCACGCCAATGCTCTAGTAACGTGTGTGTGTGTGTGTGTGTGTGTGTGTGTGTGTGTGTGTGTGTGTGTGTGTGTGTGTGTGTGTGTGTGTGTGTGTGTGTGTGTGTGTGTGTGTGTGTGTGTGTGTGTGTCAGTGAGGACGAGGTGGAGGAGGGTAATGTGAACGCTCCGAGTGACACAGAATATCAAGACCAAACCAAGGAGGTAACCTACCTGTCTGTCTACCTGTCTGTCTACCTGTCTGTCTGTTTACTGGCTGGTAGTTGTATATTGGTAGACTAGTTTGCTGGTTATCTAGATAAACCCTAGTTAGCAGCTAGCTAGCTCTAACCTGGTTTGGTTTTGTCTTTCAGGTGGGGGCGGCGGCGCCTGAGAGTTCACAGGTTGCATCGGCAAATGAGCAAAAGGTCAATATATATAATATAATAATATTTACAATATATAATAATATATGATATAATAATATTTACAATATATAATATAATAATATTTACACCAATCTGTCTTCACTCTTGTACTAATACACTTCTCACAGCAGAAGGAAGTAGTTAGTTCCTCTGGTTAGGTGTAAGTGGGTCAACTAGTGAGTCACTAGTTGGGTGTAAGTGGGTTAACTAGTGAGTCACTAGTTGGGTGTTCGTAGGTTAACTAGTTAGTCACTAGTTGGGTGTAAGTAGGATAACTAGTGAGTCAATAGTTGGGTGTAACTGGGTTACCTAGTGAGTCACTAGTTGTGTGTAAGTGGGTTAACTAGTAAGTCACTAGTTGGGTGTAAGTGGATTAACTAGTGAGTCAATAGTTGGGTGTAACTGGGTTAACTAGTGAGTCACTCGTGTGTAAGTGGGTAAACTAGTGAGTCTCACGTTGGGTGTTAAACTGGTTAAACTGGTTTGTTGTTGAATGGTATGTAAACCTAGCCTGGCTCCGCCCTCCGACGTACTTCCGCTCAATTTTCATTTCCCTTCAGTACTCTGTCTGGGTTTTCGGCATATTCGCGGGTTTTCTCCCGGTAAAGTTTTACCGGTCCAATCAGCGAACAGGAGGCGCGGCTTGAGAACAGTGACGTAGAGGTCGTGCGCGAATTTCAGTTATTGAGCGTAAGTACGGAGGCGGGCGGAGGCTAATGCTAATGCTCACTGCATCTGCCGTTTGTATACTGCGCGCAACGTGGTTTCTGGCGCATGAAATACGTCACGACCAAACGTTAGCGATTGGTTATGGCAGATTCGGAGTGGCACTGGGCAGAGCCAATAGGTTTTAAACTTCAACAGAGCACCCGCCTTCAGTTAGTTAACAATTGTCAATGGTGAGTGGCCAGACTCTCTGTACAAATGAAATGTAGTACGAGAGGCTGGTGACCAGGCTAATGTAAACCCCCCTTTAGCAGGAACACTTCCTGTGGTAAAGATGTGAGATTAGACCCATTAGGACACATGGGAGCAGGTTGTCCAATCCCACGTCACGCGTGAGCCAGGGAGCAGCCAATACAAAACCACTCTGCTACTTCCGGCTAAAAACGCTTTTGCAGACTTCTTGTATTCACATTTTAGTCAAACATAACACGGAAGGTGATTTGGGGTTTACTTAACCTTTGACCCCTCCTGTGTGCGCAGCCGGCTCCAGTGGACAAGCCTGTCCATGTGAAGAGGGAGGGGCCGGGCTTCTCTGGTAAGAACCTGCAGAGGACCAAGAAGAAGCCGCCCAAAGGCATGCACCTGAGCCAGGGAGACGTGGCCGCCATGTCCTGCAGCGCCCCCGCTGCCAAGGGGGTGATACGACAGCTGGACACCGAGCTGGTGACCATCAAACGACAAGTACGACTCGTTTTTGTTTGTTTGTTTTTGTATTGTTGTTTTTTTTTCAATTTTTTTTTTCATATAATACAAAACTTTAAAAAAAAAAATGTATTTATTAATTTTGTACTTGTTTGTCCTGTTTAGGCAATGCTCTTATATTACAAATGGACATGTAAAATGTTCATAATTCATAAGTGGTCATAATTATCTTAAATAATAGTTCCCCTGTTGGACGACACGACGGCAAAGCGTTTCCAAGTAGTTGTCACAGTAAACAATACAACAATAAAAATATTAGAACGCTGTTACTGTAAATAATACAATTAAACCGTATAGTCAAAAACAATCCCAAGACGCTAGGTCACTGATCATGTGATCACATGGGCTGCACGCCGCATCACTAGGTGAACAGGGGAATGGATGTTATAACCTTCTCTTTTCCCGCAGATACAGACGATTAAACAGGCGAATGGTACTTTAAAGGACAAGCTGACATCAGGAGTGGAGCAGTACAGAATCCCTGAGGTACCCCAGAACCCTTAATCTAAACCCCTGTGTCCTCACCCTAACCCCATTACCATAAAACCCTCACCCTAACCCCATTACCCTAACCCCATTACCCTAAAACCCTCACCCTAACCCCATTACCCTAACCCCATTACCCTAAAACCCTCACCCTAACCCCATTACCCTTACCCCATTACCCTTACCCCATTACCCTAAAACCCTCACCCTAACCCCATTACCCTAACCCCATTACCCTTACCCCATTACCCTAACCCCATTACCCTAAAATCCTCACCCTAACCCCATTACCCTTACCCCATTAACCTAAAACCCCCACCCCATTACCCTTACCCCCATTACCCTTACCCCATTACCCTAAAATCCTCACCCTAACCCCATTACCCTTACCCCCCTCACCCTAACCCCATTACCCTAAAACCCTCACCCTAACCCCATTACCCTTACCCCATTACCCTTACCCCCTCACCCTAACCCCATTACCCTAACCCCATTACCCTAACCCCCTCACCCTAACCCCATTACCCTAAAACCCTCACCCTAACCCCATTACCCTTACCCCCTCACCCTAACCCCATAACCCTAACCCCATTACCCTAACCCCATTACCCTAAAACCCTCACCCTAACCACATTACCTTTACCCCATTACCCGGCCTAACCCCATTACCCTAAAACCCTCACCCTAACCCCATTACCCTAAAACCCTCACCCTAACCCCATTACCCTAAAACCCTCACCCTAACCCCATTACCCTAACCCCATTACCCTAACTCCATTATCCTAAAACCCTAACCCCTAACTCTCATCTGTTGTGGTTTGAAGAAGTGTGTTGAAGAACATTTTCCTTTTCAGGTGAACCAGAAGTTCAACACCCGCTGGACCACAGAAGAGCAGCTCCTTGCAGTACAAGGTGAGTGTCCCAGTGAAGGCGTCGCACATCGTGCCTCACTGAGTAGTAGCTCAGAAAGACCCCTGTGACCCCGTCTGCATACCAGGCGACCGGCGAGGGGTCATGACCCCAAGGTTAGGAGATACTGAACTGATATCCAGAAAGCTTGATATGCAACTAGCTTCAGAGATCCAGTGCTACTGCTAACTAGCTTCAGAGAGCCAGTGCTACTGCTAACTAGCTTCAGATATCCAGTGCTACTGCTAACTAGCTTTGGCTATCCAGTGCTACCGCTAACTAGCTTTGGCTATCCAGTGCTACTGCTAACTAGCTTTGGCTATCCAGTGCTACCGCTAACTAGCTTTGGCTATCCAGTGCTACCGCTAACTAGCTTCAGAGCTCTAATGCTACTGCTAACTAGCTTCAGAGATCCAGTGCTACTGCTAACTAGCTTCAGAGAGCCAATGCTACCGCTAACTAGCTTCAGAGCTCTAATGCTACTGCTAACTAGCTTCAGAGAGCCAATGCTACTGCTGATTAGCTTCAGATATCCAGTGCTACCGCTAACTAGCTTCAGATATCCAGTGCTACTGCTAACTAGCTTTGGCTATCCAGTGCTACTGCTACCTAGCTTCAGAGCTCTAATGCTACTGCCAACTAGCTTCAGAGATCCAGTGCTACTGCTAACTAGCTTCAGAGAGCCAATGCTACCGCTAACTAGCTTCAGAGCTCTAATGCTACTGCTAACTAGCTTCAGAGAGCCAATGCTACTGCTGATTAGCTTCAGATTTCCAGTGCTACCGCTAACTAGCTTCAGATATCCAGTGCTACCGCTAACTAGCTTCAGAGCTCTAATGCTACTGCTAACTAGCTTCAGAGATCCAGTGCTTCTGCCAACTAGCTTCAGATATCCAGTGCTACCGCTAACTAGCTTCAGATATCCAGTGCTATCGCTAACTAGCTTCAGACATCCAGTGCTATCGCTAACTAGCTTCAGATATCCGGTATGAAGAGCGGGAACGTGATTGAAGAGGTCTGTGTGACTCCCAGCCATCAGGAAGTATGGGCGGGACTTCCAGGCCATCTCGGACGTGATTGGAAACAAGTCGGTGGTGCAGGTGAAGAACTTCTTCGTGAACTACCGCCGGCGCTTCAACCTGGACGAGGTTCTGCAGGAGTGGCAGGCGGAGCACGGCATGGAGGGCGAGAGGAGAGGAGGAGAGGAGGAGAAGATGGAGGTGTCTCCTTCACCAGAGGAGGGAGGAGTCACGACTCCAGCCACGCCCGAGGAGCAGAAGGAGGTGAGGAGAACGTCGCAAGCCAGTAGTTAAAGGTGCAGCGTGTAGACTTTAGTGGCATCTAGTGGAACGGACTTGGCAAAAATGTAATATAATATTCATAAGGATGTTTTAGTTAGTGTATAATGCCGTGAAAATAAGAATCATTGGGTCCTCTATGTTTCTACAGTAGCCCAGAACGGACAAACAGCTCTAGAGAGGACGCGTTTATAATTTTGAATCATAATTTGTATCTTACTTGTAAGCTATAACTTAGTTTTACAGACTAAATAACTAAATACAATTAACGAATCAATTAAGGAACCTCATCACTTGACACTTGGCTTCTCGATGCTGTAGTAGACGATGTTTTCCAAAAGCTCAGTTTTCAGTGGATGGGAGACGGAAACGCAGAGAAAATACGATGTTTAATAACCGGGGCAGGTGTGGATGGATTTAACGGCCTCCAAACTCCTGATGCCACCAGGCCACTGGATGGGGCTGTGGTCACCATCACTAGAAGTAGATGTTTGGATGGGGAGCTTCATGTTGGTCTCATTTGTCTTCTAGGAGGAGCCCCAGACACCCCAGACCTCCTGAAGAACACACACACACACACACACACACACACGATAAAACCAGGAAACCATAGCAACTGATTGGCTAATTGGCAGCAGCAGGAAGTGAAGACCAACCACCGTGGATTCCAACACGTGAGCGACTGGCCCAGCTGGTGAGAGGATGGATTTATAAAACTGTCAGGGGTTTCCTGGAACTGTCTTGACTTTAAAACTCCTGATGTTTAGATTGGTTGTAGGTTGTAAGTAAAGAATATTCCTGTTAAGTAACCTTCCACTGGGATCAATCTATAGACTTTTACCCTTTTAAGGCTCTTTTAAACCATGTTTTTTCAGTTCTTTTCTTTTTTTCTCTTCCTACATAAACTGTTATTATTCATAATGACTCGCGTGTCTGCTTTCTTACCATGCCGTACGTCTTCTGAAGTTACTCATTCAATGATGTGTATCAGACTGGACTTGAAATGTGTGAGGGAAGTCCCGCTGTTCCTCCAGCTACCGAAACAGAAATCGCCGGAACAACGTGAACAACGTGCTGGCTGGTGGGGCTGGGACGACAAAATAATGAACCAAATAAAAATTATCTGACTGAGCTATATATATATAATGATAGATAGATAGATGTATATTTGCACCCTAGGGGGGTAGTTATTTAGATTTTGCTTTGTTAGACCAATAAGGCCCAAACTATGACGTAAAATATATTTATTGTTGAATTTGTTAAATACAGTTGCTGATCAATAAGTCAAGACCAGGAAAAGTCAACTTAATTTTAAATGCCTTGGCGCTACAATATTAATGATGGAAATTATTATATATATATATATATATATATAATAAATATATATAAATATATATATATATATATATATATATATATATATATATATATATATATATATATATATATATATATATATAAACGGTAGTTCAAAGGAAAACCTTGGTGAGGGGTCCCTGGGGGGTCCAGCTCCACACATGCAGCCGCCGCGGTGCTCGGCCGCCCACAGCGCCCCCCAGCGGCGTGGTCGTCGCGGTCTCCGGTGTTTTTTCTGACGGGGATTTCCTGAGCGGAAGAGGCTGATGGGGCTTTCCAGTGTAACATCAACATCAACTCGTCCTGCTCGCCGTCTCCCATGATTTCTAAAAAGCCAGCGTCTCGGGACCGGAGGTGAAACGATGTGTGCGCGCCGCGGGAGCGTCCAGCCGCTTCGTCGTGAGTCCAGATGCGGCGGCCGGCCGCTGTAGCCGTGCGACGCCCGCGGTTCATGTGAGTAGAAAGCGGCTCTTTCTGTGGGGGTGAATGTGGAGAGGCTGGCTGGCGGCGGCTCGTCATAAAGGCTAGGCTAGGCTAGGCTAAGCTAGCGCTGCGCTACGGCAACATTAGCCAACTGATAGTGGATGAGGTAATGTCACAGCCCATTGTGTGCTGCTGGACGCGGGGCTACAGTCCAGCCCAGGACCCGCACCCCCCACAAATACCACCAATACGTCTACTTTGACGTGGATGTCGTGGTGAACCACCACCTGCACACCTTTAGACACTCATTAGGGGTGAGGTGGTGAATGTCAGGGTGAGGAGGGCTGTGATGGGTGAGGTGGTGATGGGTGAGGGCTGTGTCTCCAGTGGATGTTGGTTTGGTACAATGGCAGTAATGAGAGGTGTGTGTGAACACACACTGCTGTGTGTGTTGCAGTGTGTCACCCCAGGACACATGGGCTGCTGTGGGGACCACATATTAACATCATGCTAATGTACATATGGATGATGTCATTTCTACATGGAAATCCTAGCAATAATGGATGACTGGAGGGTTGAGTTATTTTCATACAACTAGAAATGAAAAATAATTTTAATTTAAATAGATTTTACATAAATGGCATGTGTGGTATTTTGATGTGAAGTGCATGTGTCTCTAAGCTGGGATGACGTAAACCAAATCAGTCATGTTTTCAAAAAATGTTGACAATGACCGAACGATATTGAATTTGTAGTTTGGTCATAAGAACAAACCAGCATATTGAAGCCCCAAATGATCCACCATCTCCTCTAACTACTACCACCCATCTGCTCACCAAATGATCCACCATCTCCTCTAACTACTACCAGCTATCTGCTCACCAAATGATCCACCATCTCCTCTAACTACTACCAGCTATCTGCTCACCTAATGATCCACCATCTCCTCTAACTACTACCACCCATCTGCTCACCAAATGATCCACCATCTCCTCTAACTACTACCAGCTATCTGCTCACCAAATGATCCACCATCTCCTCTAACTACTACCAGCTATCTGCTCACCTAATGATCCACCATCTCCTCTAACTACTACCAGCTATCTGCTCACCTAATGATCCACCATCTCCTCTAACTACTACCAGCTATCTGCTCACCTAATGATCCACCATCTCCTCTAACTACTACCAGCTATCTGCTCACCTAATGATCCACCATCTCCTCTAACTACTACCAGCTATCTGCTCACCAAATGATCCACCATCTCCTCTAACTACTACCAGCTATCTGCTCACCTAATGATCCACCATCTCCTCTAACTACTACCAGCTATCTGCTCACCTAATGATCCACCATCTCCTCTAACTACTACCAGCTATCTGCTCACCTAATGATCCACCATCTCCTCTAACTACTACCAGCTATCTGCTCACCTAATGATCCACCATCTCCTCTAACTACTACCAGCTATCTGCTCACCAAATGATCCACCATCTCCTCTAACTACTACCAGCTATCTGCTCACCTAATGATCCACCATCTCCTCTAACTACTACCAGCTATCTGCTCACCTAATGATCCACCATCTCCTCTAACTACTACCAGCTATCTGCTCACCTAATGATCCACCATCTCCTCTAACTACTACCAGCTATCTGCTCACCATTTGCTAACTAGCAGCCACTTAACTAGACAGGCCTTCAGCCAATCAGTTTATTTGGTTACCAGTAGAGAGAGACCAGTAGAGAATAGAGAGGCCAGTAGAGTATAGAGAGATTAGTCGAGAATGGAGAGACCAGTAGAGTGAGACCAGTAGAGTATTACAGAGACCAGTAGAGAATGTAGAGACTAGTAGAGAATAGAGAAACCAGTAGAGTATAGAGAGATCAGTATGGAGAAACCAGTATAGGGGCCAGTAGAGCATAGAGAGATCAGTAGAGTATTATAGACCAGTAGAGTAGAGAGAGACCAGTAGAGTATAGAGAGACCAGTAGAAAATGGAGACCAGTAGAGAATAGAGAAACCAGTAGAGTGACCAGTAGAGGGATCAGTATGGAGAAACCAGTAGAGGGACCAGTAGAGCATAGATAAATCAGTAGAGTATAGAGACCAGTAGAGTAAGACCAGTAGAGTATAGAGAGACCAGTAGAGTATAGAGAGACCAGTAGAGAATGGAGAGACCAGTAGAGTATAGAGAGATCAGTATGGAGAAACCAGTAGAGGGGCCAGTAGAGCATAGAAAGATCAGTAGAGTATAGAGAGACCAGTAGAGTAAGACCAGTAGAGTAGAGAGAGACCAGTAGAGTAAGACCAGTAGAGTAGAGAGAGACTAGTAGAGTATAGAGAGGCCAGTAGAGAATAGAGAAACCAGTAGAGGGACCAGTAGAGTATAGAGAGATCAGTAGAGTATTATAGAGACCAGTAGAGTAGAGAGAGACCAGTAGAGTATATTGAGACCAGTAGAGAGATAAGAGAGACCAGTAGAGTATTATAGAGACCAGTAGAGTAAGACCAGTAGAGTAGAGAGAGACCAGTAGAGAGATAAGAGAGACCAGTAGAGTATAGAGAGATCAGTATGGAGAAACAAGTAGAGGGACTAGTAGAGCATAGAGAGATCAGTAAAGTATTATAGAGACCAGTAGAGTATAGAGAGACCAGTAGAGTATAAAGAGACCAGTAGAGTATAGAGAGACCAGTAGAGTATAGAGAGACTAGTAGAGAATAGAGAAACCAGTCGAGTATAGAGAGATCAGTATAGAGACCAGTAGAGAATAGAGAAACCAGTAGAGGGACCAGTAGAGCATAGAGAGATCAGTAGAGTATTATAAAGACCAGTAGAGTAGAGAGAGACCAGTAGAGAGACAAGCGAGACCAGTAGAGGGACCAGTAGAGCATAGAGAGATCAGTAGAGTATTATAGAGACCAGTAAAGTAGAGAGAGACCAGTAGAATATAAAGAGACCAGTAGAGAGACAAGAGAGACCAGTAGAGAATAGAGAAACTAGTAGAGTATAATGAGATCAGTAAAGAGAGACCAGTAGAGAATAGAGAAACCAGTAGAGGGACCAGTAGAGCATAGAGAGATCAGTAGAGTATTATAGACACCAGTAGAGTATTATAGAGACCAGTAGAGTATTATAGTGACCAGTAGAGTATAGAGAGACCAGTAGAGTATAGAGAGACCAGTAGAGTATAAAGAGACCAGTAGAGTATTATAGTGACCAGTAGAGTATAGAGAGACCAGTAGAGTATAGAGAAACCAGTAGAGTATAGAGAGATCAGTATAGAGACCAGTAGAGTATAAAGAGACCAGTAGAGTAAGACCAGTAGAGTATAAAGAGACCAGTCGAGAGACAAGAGAGACCCGTGGAGTATAGAGATCAGTATGGAGAAACAAGTAGAGGGACCAGTAGAGCATAGAGAGACCAGTAGAGTAGAGAGACCAGAAGAGAGACCAGTAGAGTATAAAGAGACCAGTAGTGTATAGAGACCAGTAGAGAATAGAGAAATCAGTAGAGAATAGAGAGATCAGTATAGAGAGACCAGTAGAGAATAGAGAAACCAGTAGAGGGACCAGTAGAGCATGGAGAGATCAGTAGAGTATAAAGAGACCAGTAGAGTATTATAGAGACCAGTAGAGTATAAGGAGACCAGTCGAGAGACAAGAGAGACCAGTAGAGTATAGAGAGAGCAGTAGAGAAGGGGTCATCAATTAGTGGGCCAGATCCAGCCCAGCCCCACTCATCCTCCCCAACACAAACTAAGAATTAGAATACAAATGTTTCCATGCATGTTTTAAAACTAATTGGCCTGTAATTATGCGGAATGGATAAAACAGTAAATTATTGAAACCCGTGATCATGAGCGATATTGAAGTGTGACTATTTGAGTGGTTTTCATAAAGGAACAGACTGCATGGATCATGCAGACATGCATGTGTTGTCTGGGGTTTCCTGGCCAATCAGCTGGGCAGTTGACCACTGGATTTTCATGAAGGATTTCAATGAGACATTTTCCTGTCTGGTGATTTTGAATTGTACGTCAATGGATGTGTGACAATGAGCGTGTGAGGCTGGGGAAAGACCAGGGAATGAATGTGTGGCAGTGAGCGTGTGAGTGTGGGGGGGGGGGGGTTGCCCCGGCCCCAGGTGAAATCTATTTGATGACATCTGCAGTACAGAGAGACCAGTAGAGAATAGACCAGTATATAGAGACCAGTAGAGTATAGACCAGTATATAGAGACCAGTAAAGTATAGACCAGTATATAGAGACCAGTAAAGTATAGACCAGTATATAGAGACCAGTAGAGCATAAAGTGTCCAGTATATAGAGACCAGTAGAGCATAAAGAGACCAGTATATAGAGACCAGTAGTAGAGTATAGACCAGTATATAGAGACCCGTAGAGCATAAAGAGTCCAGTATAGAGAGACCAGTAGAGTATAGACCAGTATATAGAGACCAGTAGAGCATAAAGAGACCAGTATAGAGAGACCAGTAGAGCATAAAGAGACCAGTATAGAGAGACCAGTAGAGTATAGACCAGTATATAGAGACCTGTAGAGCATAAAGATACCAGTATAGAGACCAGTAGAGTAAAGCGAGACCAGTAGAGTATACAGAGACCAGTAGAGTATACAGAGACCAGTAGAGTGAAGAGACCAGTGGAGTATTCAGAGACCAGTGGAGTATTCAGAGACCAGTAGAGTATTCAGAGACCAGTAGAGTATTCAGAGACCAGTAGAGTATTCAGAGACCAGTAGAGTATTCAGAGACCAGTAGAGTATTCAGAGACCAGTAGAGTATTCAGAGACCAGTAGAGTATTCAGAGACCAGTAGAGTATTCAGAGACCAGTAGAGTATTCAGAGACCAGTAGAGCGTAGAGAGACCAGTAGAGTATGTAGAGACCAGTAGTGTATACATAGACCAGTATATATAGACCAGTTGTGTATATAGAGACCAGTATATGAAGACCAGTAGAGTAAATAGAGCCAGAGAATTCCCCTCTGAGGTTAGTTTCATTTCTCTCTAGTGATGTCACGGTACTTTCAGCTGTGTCTGGTGCCAGATCGCCATGGTGACGCCATTGGTAGAGACAAGGCAGCCTATTGGATACAGTGATAGGCTGGTTTACACGGCGACAGCAGCTGATTGGTTAAGCTGATGGGGTTAGAGGTCACACTGTTAGGTTCTCTCAAGAGACCTAAAGGTGTGTGTGTGTGTGTGTGTGTGTGTGTGTGTGTGTGTGTGTGTGTGTGTGTGTGTGTGTGTGTGTGTGTGTGTGTGTGTGTGTGTGTGTGTGTGTGTGTGTGTGTGTGTGTGTGTGTGTGTGTGTGCGCGTGCGCGCGTGTGCGTGTGTGTGTGTTTCTAGATGAAGGCCATATCAACAGTTTTTGACTGGGTCGGGTTATTTTCATATATTTCCATATAACTAAGCAAATGTAAAATGTTAATTTGTGTGCAACGCGGAACAAACGGGAATCCAAGAGCAGGTTTACCACAAAGGACCAGGAGGACTCTAGACTAGGGGTCAGAGTCACAGAGTACGATGCTATCACGACACGATGCTATCACGACACGATGCTATCACGACACGATGCTATCTTGATACGATGCTATCTTGATACGATGCTATCTTGATACGATGCTATCTTGATACGATGCTACCATGAAAGAGTGCTTAGCATGGTTTCGTGATGGCAGCGGATGGGATGGGCATTGTTCATTTTTACTGATATTGATAACATTTTTGAGACTTGCTTAACGATCCGAGTCTTTATTGATGCCACTATCAATACTTTTCTATTATTTGGTGGAAAGACGAGACGAGTCGACAATAAATTCTTAACAGAACTGGTTTTGCTTTTATTGCTTAACTGTGACACATTTTTAATTTGGTAAAATGTGCTAAATATTGAAGAAACGGTTTTGTTTATGTTTCAAAGTATTTTGTTTTCACACTAAAGTGTTGGTGAATGTCTGGACTGTCACTTTAACAGATCGCATATTTTTGGATTAGATACATGGATAGATTCTTTATTCATCCTCAAGGGGAGATTGAGGCGAAATTGAAAAAGTAAATAAAAAGATTAGTGTCCATGGTTACTTTGGTTAACTTTAAGTGTCGGTTTAACAAACAGTAGTGAACAGTAGAACTTAAAAAAACTGCTACTGAACAGGCAGCCGGCTTCACCGGCAGTTCAATTGAATTTAAAAACTTTATTAGACAATCAATGTATGTTTGTGCACCAGTGATTTGATTTGAATTACATGGCTCTTGTTTCTCGAGACGTAACATCACGTTATAGGACCCGCTAATCTCGATAGCAGTATCGATAAGCTCAGACATTATCGATTTTCAGGTTTTGAGAAATTTGGAACTGGGTCCTTGTAGAACTGGGTCTCGATCGTATCGGTCTCGAGCTATCAGGATACGATACTATCACGAACCCTAACGCTAACCCTTGTCCATCATTCCAATGTTAACTTACTTTCACTTTACCCTCATTCGTGTGATAAGCGCCACCATGAAGAGTCATGAAGTTGTGACTCTGGTCAGTCAAAATGGTACCAGGCTTAATGCGGGGGAATCCATTTAGAGTTAATACAGATATTGATATTTGGCGCGAGTGTATTGATAACGTATCGCAATATATTCTAGTATGTGTATTTTGAGACCTCTGGTTCTCACCGCTCTCTCCCAGGTCATGTCTTCCGGGAGCAGTCCAGGTGGGAGGGAGGTCCTGATCCCCCTCCAGCAGGGGGCTCCCTCCCTGGCCACGCCCCTCTCCTTGGTCCCGCCCACCATCTTGCAACGCCAGGCCAACCCCAGGTCCCACACGGAGGCCCCACCAGGTACACAGTGGCTGCCTTCCTCCTCTCCTTAATGCTCCAGCTAGGGCTTGACCACTCAGGCTTCGAGCTTTGAGCACGATGGAAAGGAGCGAGGGACAGCCGAGCCGCTTCAGCGCCATTAAAGGCAACGTCGGCCTACTTTCATATAACTAGAAAATTGACCAAAAATAACAAATAAATAATGAAATTGATTTTTTTTTTTAGTCTGAATCTGAAAAAACTGTTTAACAGACTGAACAGCTAAAATGTTTGAACTTAACCGACACAGTGACTTGACTTGGTGTGTGTTTTAGTTGTACGTTATGTTACTTACAGCATTTTAGTTTTAGTTATGTCATATGTCGTATGTTGTAGTTAAAACATATACTGTATTTTACACACAGTATATGTTTTAGTTATGTTATACACAGTGTTTTTAGTTGTACGTTATGTCATACATGGTATATGTTGTATCTGCAGGTTCCCAGGGGCCAGACTGTGGCATCCTGCCGGTCCACGGGGGTTTCAGGGACCGCTTCATAGCGACTCCGGAGCCCAAGTACTGCTGTGAGGCCTGCAGACTGGTCCTCTGCCAGCCCAGGCAGACCGAGTGTGGCCACCGCTTCTGTGACAGCTGTATCCACGAACTGCTCAGGTAACAAACACACTGCACACTTAGACACTTACTGATGTATGGTTTTAATAGTGTAGACGGTCAATAATACAGTCTACCTCAATATATATATATATATATATATATATATATATGCACTCTCACAACTTTATCTTCCCTCCTCTCACCAGCCAACCCAACCCGGTGTGTCCTGTGGATATGGAGCCCTTGTTCAAAGAGAAGGTAGGAAGCAATGTTGATGATTATTTCTATAAACCTCATAGCTTATAAACCCCTTACCCTGTAAACCCCTTACCCTATATACCCCTTACCCTATAAACCCCTTAACCTATATACCCCTTACCCTATAAACCCCTTACCCTATAAACCCCTTACCCTGTAAACCCCTTACCCTATAAACCCCTTACCCTATAAACCCCTTAACCTATATACCCCTTACCCTATAAACCCCTTACCCTATAAACCCCTTACCCTGTAAACCCCTTACCCTATAAACCCCTTACCCTATAAACCCCTGAACCTATATACCCCTTACCCTGTAAACCCCTTACCCTATAAACCCCTTACCCTATAAACCCCTTACCCTGTAAACCCCTTACCCTATAAACCCCTTACCCTATAAACCCCTTACCCTGTAAACCCCTTACCCTATAAACCCCTTAACCTATATACCCCTTACCCTATAACCCCCGTACCCTATAAACACCTTAACCTATATACCCTTTACCCTATATACTCCTTATCCTAAGTGGATGAAACTATTTTGACATTTTAAAAATCCAGTCTTTGACCTAGCTATGAGTTAGCCTTTAGCTAGCTCTCCTGCTAGCTAGCTAGCTAGCTAATAAGCAGGTAACTGTGATGTTTATGTTTACCTAGCTAGGTGGCAGGTAACGTGATGTTTATGTTTACCTAGCTAGGTGGCAGGGTTAGGGTTAGGGTTATGTGATGTTTAGGTTACTAGTAAGCAGGCAGCTGTCATGTTTACGTTTACCTAGCTAGCTTGTACCCTGCTGTTTGTGTTTAGTTAGCTGGTAACCCTGCTGTTTGTGTTTAGTTAGCTGGTAACCCTGCTGTTTGTGTTTAGTTAGCTGGTAACCCTGCTGTTTGTGTTTAGTTAGCTGGTAGCCCTGCTGTTTGTGTTTAGTTAGCTGGTAACCCTGCTGTTTGTGTTTAGTTAGCTGGTAACCCTGCTGTTTGTGTTTAGTTAGCTGGTAACCCTGCTGTTTGTGCTGCAGGTGTTTCGGGACGTGTGCTGCCACAGGGAGATTATGGCACTCACTGTTCTCTGTCGCAGTCACTCCAACGGCTGTCCTGAACACATGACCCTGCAGCAAGTCCCAGTGAGGAAACAAACACACCCCACCCACCTACAGCTCACCTGCAGCCAACCTTTCATGAGCAGGATGAGGATTTAGTGTGTTAGATATCCTGATGTAGCTTCTCTATTTTCATTTAAAACATATATACTTTACATTGGTTTGTTTTTATTAGCATGATGGCTGAGCTTTATTTCTGAACAAATCAAAATCATATCAAGAATAACAGTCAGGAAACTAGTCTCTAACCAACATTAATAGAGTAGGGTTAGTCTGTTCTATTCTCTAACTAACATAACTAGAGTAGAGGAGAGGAACTCTAGTCTATTCTCAACATAACTAGAGTAGAGGAGAGGAACTCTAGTCTATTCTCTAACTAACATAACTAGAGTAGAGGAGAGTAACTCTAGTCTATTCTCAACATAACTAGAGTAGAGGAGAGTAACTCTAGTCTATTCTCAACATAACTAGAGTAGAGGAGAGTAACTCTAGTCTATTCTCAACATAACTAGAGTAGAGGAGAGTAACTCTAGTCTATTCTCAACATAACTAGATCCTCTTTCCTGTGCTTGTCAGGACCATCTGATTGTGTGTCCATACGTTGAAGTCCCCTGTCCTCTGGGGAAGTGTAAAGAGAGGGTGATGAGAAAGGACATCTCTGACCACCTGAGCTTCAAGTGTAAACACAGAGAGAGCAGCTGTGAATACTGCAAACACAAGATGCCCCTCAGTGAACTGCAGGTACAGTTAACTACTTTTAATAATGATACGGTTTCCCGGTGTTTCCCCTACGATTTTGTTTTTCCAGCAGCGGTGTTGAGGTGTGTGTGAGGTGCACTATGTTGATGTGCGCGTGCATGTAGGGGAAACACTGCCGTCATCTACTTTGACTAATGGTACACACAACATGGCCGACAATGAACGCCTTGTATTCATAGTGATTTGGTTTGACTGTTTCAGAAACACAAGGAAACGGTGTGTCCAGCGTTCCCCGTTGCATGTCCAAACCACTGCTCCCACTCGCCTCTGCTGAGGAACAAGGTAGGGACACGGTAACACAAGAGTAGTATACAGTAGAGTACAGTAGAGTACAGAGTGGAGGCAACACCAAACATCTCTCCAACAAAATATCTCTCCATCTATTTCTATCTGTCCGTCTATCGATTTAGACAAGCTCCTTGTTCTGTACTGTATGTCTGTGTATTTATACCTCTCTCCTCTCCCCTCCACCCCCCAGCTGTCTAGCCACCAACAGGATTGTCCCAAGTCTCAGGCCTTGTGTCCGTTCCACCGCTACGGCTGCACTCAGAAGGTGATAGACATCAAATGGATAGACATCATAGATATACATCATATAGATATACATCATATAGATAGACATCATGATATACACTCACCGGCCACTTTATTAGGTACACCTTGCTAGTACCGGGTTGGACCCACTTTTGCCTTCAGAACTGCCTTAATCCTTCGTGGCACAGATTCAACAAGGTACTGGAAACATTCCTCAGAGAGTTTGGTCCATATTGACATGATAGCATCACGCAGTTGCTGCAGATTTGTCGGCTGCACATCCATGATGCGAATCTCCCGTTCCACCACATCCCAAAGGTGCTCTATTGGATTGAGATCTGGTGACTGTGGAGGCCATTTGAGTACAGTGAACTCATTGTCATGTTCAAGAAACCAGTCTGAGATGATTTGCGCTTTATGACATGGCGCGTTATCCTGCTGGAAGTAGAAGATGATCATCAGAAGATGGGTACACTGTGGTCATAAAGGGATGGACATGGTCAGCAACAATACTCAGGTAGTCTGTGGCTTTGACACGATGCTCAATTGGTACTAATAAGCCCAAAGTGTGCCAGGAAAATATCCCCCACACCATTACACCACCACCACCAGCCTGAACCGTTGATACAAGGCAGGATGGATCCATGCTTTCATGTTGTTGACGCCAAATTCTGACCCTACCATCCGAATGTCGCAGCAGAAATCGAGACTCATCAGACCAGGCAACGTTTTTCCAATCTTCGATTGTCCAATTTTGGTGAGCCTGTGCGAATTGTAGCCTCAGTTTCCTGTTCTTAGCTGACAGGAGTGGCACCCGGTGTGGTCTTCTGCTGCTGTATCCCATCCGCCTCAAGGTTCGACGTGTTGTGCGTTCAGAGATGCTCTTCTGCATACCTCTGTTGTAACGAGTGGTTATTTGAGTTACAGTTGCCTTTCTATCAGCTCGAACCAGTCTGGCCATTCTCCTCTGACCTCTAGCATCAACAAGGCATTTGCGCCCACAGAACTGCCGCTCACTGGATATTTTCTCTTTTTCGGACCATTCTCTGTAAACCCTAGAGATGGTTGTGCGTGAAAATCCCAGTAGATCAGCAGTCTCTGAAATACTCAGACCAGCCCGTCTGGCACCAACAACCATGCCACGTTCAAAGTCACTTAAATCACCTTTCTTCCCCATTCTGATGCTCGGTTTGAACTGCAGCAGATCGTCCTGACCATGTCTACATGCCTAAATGCATTGAGTTGCTGCCATGTGATTGGCTGATTAGAAATTTGCGTTAACGAGCAGTTGGACAGGTGTACCTAATAAAGTGGCCGGTGAATGTATATAGATATACACATAGATGCAGATATATTAAATGGGTGCTGCACCTCACAGACTCTAATAACCATCATGTCCTGTGAACACAGTTAGTGGTACTACTAGTAGTGATGTATGGTAGTAATATTACTTGTACTACTTCTAGTACGAGTAGTATTGAATATGTTGGGTGTCCTCAGGGATCCAACCAGGACATAAGGGACCATGAGGCCGAGTCTGCAGCAGATCACCTGAGGATGATGATGTCCAGGAGCTGTGCCCTGGAGACTAAGGTACACAACCCTACAGACAAAGAGACTAATGTAAGGTACCTTACAGACCATATAGGCTAAGGTAAGGTACCTTACAGACCATATAGACTAAGGTAAGGTACTTTACAGACCATAGAGACTAAGGTAAGGTACCTTACAGACCATATAGACTAAGGTAAGGTACTTTACAGACCATAGAGACTAAGGTAAGGTACCTTACAGACCATATAGACGAAGGTAAGGTACTTTACAGACCATAGAGACTAAGGTAAGGTACCTTACAGACCATATAGACTAAGGTAAGGTACTTTACAGACCATAGAGACTAAGGTAAGGTACCTTACAGACCATATAGACTAAGGTAAGGTACCTTCCAGACCTAGAGACTAAGGTAAGGTACCTTCCAGACCTAGAGACTAAGGTACAGAACCTTACAGACAAAGAGACTAATGTAAGATACATTACATAGAGACAAAGGTAAGATCACTTACAGACCATAGAGACTAATGTAAGGTACCTTACAGACCATAGAGACTAAGGTAAGGTACCTTACAGACCATAGAGACTAAGGTAAGGTACCTTACAGACCATAGAGACTAAGGTAAGATACCTTAAAGACCATAGAGACTAAGGTAAGGTACCTTCCAGACCTAGAGACTAAGGTAAGGTACCTTACAGACCATAGAGATGAAGGTAAGGTACTTTACAGACCATAGAGACTAAGGTAAGGTACTTTACAGACCATAGAGACTAAGGTAAGGTACCTTACAGACCATAGAGATGAAGGTAAGGTACTTTACAGACCATAGAGACTAAGGTAAGGTACCTTACAGACCATAGAGACTAAGGTAAAGTACCTTACAGACCATAGAGACTAAGGTAAGGTACCTTACAGACCATAGAGATGAAGGTAAGGTACCTTACAGACCATAGAGACTAAGGTAAGATACCTTAAAGACTATAGAGACTAAGGTAAGGTACCTTCCAGACCTAGAGACTAAGGTAAGGTACCTTACAGACCATAGAGACTAAGGTAAGGTACCTTACAGACCATAGAGATGAAGGTAAGGTACCTTACAGACCATACAGACTAAGGTAAGGTACCTTACACACCATACAGACTAAGGTAAGGTACCTTACAGACCATACAGACTAAGGTAAGTTGACGTTGTCTCCGGTGTGATTGTGTGCTAGGTGGAGGACCTGAGGGAAGACTTGCTGGAGCGCTCCAAGGTCCTCCCGGGTCTCAGCAGCCGACTGTCGGAGTTGGAGACGCTTAACGACGAGCTGAGAGACAAGAACAGACAGACGGACCAGAAGATAGTCAACATGCAGGTACACACACACACACACCATTCACTCGCCATACACACACTACCATATACACACACAGGTACACACACACCATTCACTCGCCACACACACACTACCATGCCAAGTGCTTGCTCATGGTGGTACTGTTGGGTCTCTGTAAATGTTATTAGGAGTTTGGTCTAGACCTGCTCCATTTGAAAAGTGCCCTGAGATAACTTCTGTTATGAATTGGCGCTATACAAATAAAATTGAATTGAATTGAATATACACGCACACCATTCACTCGCCACACACACACTACCATATACACACACAGGTACACACACACCATTCACTCACCATACACACACTACCATATACACACACAGGTACACACACACCATTCACTTGCCATACACACACTACCATATACACGCACAGGTACACACACACCATTCACTCGCCACACACACACACTACCATATACACACACAGGTACACACACACCATTCACTCACCATACACACACTACCATATACACACACAGGTACACACACACCATTCACTTGCCATACACACACTACCATATACACACACCACCATATACAAAGGAGGTTTTAGTCGTGGATTATCCTCATAATATTATATAATATTATAATAGTGTGTTTATATAGAAGCGGCGCTGTTTATATGAATGTGTGTATATATATATAATGTGTGTGTGCATTAATGTATACATATTAATGGTTATATATGTGTATATATTAATGTGTATATATATATATATGTGTGTGTATTAATGTAGAAGCTGATGAGCTCCCAGTCTGAGAAGCTCCTGGAGGTGGAGCTGGAGCTGCGTGTTCTGCGCCTCCTGCGGGAGGAGGTGGGGGAGCTGAGAGGAGCGCTGGAAAACCTGAGGGCCAGCCTGGCCCTGCTGGAGCAGGGGGCCCGGGGCCCCGCCGCCACCGGTATAATATATATACTATATACTAGTAATGAAAAATTGAAAGATATTACGGGAAGGCAATTAAAAAAAGAATGTGTATTTGTCTATAATATAAACACAGTTCTGAAGCTGTGATTCAGTGGGCGGAGCCTACCAATTTAGTCCCCCTCCTCTTGTCCCTCTCAGCCTCCATGGAAACGCAGCTGAGTCGCCACGACGACATGCTGAGTGTGCACGAGATCCGATTGGCCGACATGGACCTGCGCTTCCAGGTGCTGGAGACGGCCAGCTTCAACGGGACACTGATCTGGAAGATCCGCGACTACAAGCGCAGGAAACAGGACGCGGTGGCCTCCAAGACGTCCTCCCTGTACTCCCAGCCCTTCTACACCGGATACTTCGGTTACAAGATGTGCGCCCGGGTCTACCTGAACGGAGACGGGATGGGCAAGGGCACGCACCTGTCGCTCTTCTTCGTGGTCATGAGGGGGGAGTACGACGCCCTGCTGCCCTGGCCCTTTAAGCAAAAGGTGACCCGTCTGTCTGACTGTACAGCCGTCCGTCTGCTTGAGAACTATCCGCTCACCTGTTTACTCCAGAGCTGTCTGCTCACCCGTCTGCTCTGTAACCGTCTGTCTCTGACCAGGTGACCTTGATGTTGATGGACCAGGGTCCTCCCAGGAAGCACCTGGGCGACGCCTTCAAGCCCGACCCCAACAGCAGCAGCTTCCGGCGGCCCGTGGCCGAGATGAACATCGCCTCGGGGTGTCCGCTGTTCGTAGCGCAGACCGTCCTCGAGAACGGCACCTACATCAAAGACGACACCATCTTCATCAAGGTCCCTCACCCTCTCCTCTGTACCATCTAGAGCAGTCGGCCTCGTCCTAGAGCTGTACAGTCTGGAGCAGTCAGTTTAATCCTAGATCTGTACCAACTAGAGCAGTCAGCCTCGTCCTAGAGCTGTACAGTCTGGAGCAGTCAGTTTAATCCTAGATCTGTACCAACTAGAGCAGTCAGCCTCGTCCTAGAGCTGTACAGTCTGGAGCAGTCAGTTTAATCCTAGATCTGTACCATCCAGAGCAGTCAGTTTAATCCTAGATCTGTACCAACTAGAGCAGTCAGCCTCATCCTAGAGCTGTACCATCTAAAGCAGGCAGTCTCATCCTAGATCTGTACCATCTAGAGCAGTTATTTTCATCCTAGATCTGTACCATCCAGAGCAGTTGGTCTCATCCTAGATCTGTACCATCTAGAGCAGTCAGTCTCTTCCTAGAGCTGTACCATCTAAAGCAGGCAGTCTCATCCTAGAGCTATACCATCTAGAGCAGTCATTCTCATCCTAGAGCTTTACCATCTAGAGCAGTCAGTCTCATCCTAGAGCTTCACCATCTAGAGCAGTCAGTCTCATCCTAGAGCTTTACCATCCAGAGCAGTCAGTCTCATCCTAGAGCTGTACCATCTAGAGCAGTCAGTATATCTAACAGGTATAACAGAGTAAAGTTGGAATGTTCTAACGCAGTTCATTCTGACAGGTTACCGTGGATACCTCTGACCTCCCCGACCCCTGACCTCTGAACCCTGACCGGATCAGCTGATCTGTCAAACCCCGCAGAGCAAAGGATCATGGGAAAAATGGACGGACAGTAGACAGGCCATGGGACCGCTTGACGTCCGGCAGACAGGCGGTCGGACAGACCCTGTCCAGACCAGACCCCCTGCTGAGAGGGAGGAGGAGTAAGGAGCAGCACCTCCTCCCAGGAGAAGTGGACCTGGGAGCTCCTCCCTGCAGTCAGTAGACATTTCAGCTCTGAACGTCTCGGGTGTAAATAGCCAACATGGACGTTTATCGCATCACCATGGCAACATGGGCATCCCCATGGCAACAGGACTGTTGTTTTTCAGTGTCTCCTTACTGATGCTGTGCATCAAATGACTTTTACCGTTCTTCTGTGTGTCGTGAGCAGTGTGTTATGAAGGAACTGTGCCACAGATAAGTATCGCTCTGAATGTTCCAGGTGAAAAATATTAAAAGATGTCGACTAAAATCACCTCTTTACCGCCTTTCCTTCCCATCTGTTGGCGGACGTTAGCATAGCGCCCCCAGCAAGGCGAGGACGGTGGTCGTTTGCTCGCTGTGTAAAGTTGCGTTCCTTCATTGTAGAGCAGTGCGTGACTTATTTGCCTCCACGTGACAGACGATCACCACCCACTCCTAGTCCAAGTATCTCCACCCACTCGTAGTCCAAGTATCTCCACCCCCTCACGTTTCAACTCCTGACAGAGCCGATCAAGACCCATTTTAAATGAATTCTTTCCATGGCACACTGGGTCCTCGAATCTCGAATTTGACTCAGACTTAGTTCTGAGAAGAGACCAAAGCTGTGTTTGAAATTACATTGCTACATATTGTTTTTACTACTTTTATAATTTTAATCTCTTCCGAGAAAGTGCCCAACAGAGAATGCTTAAATATTCAGACAAGTTGATCTGGCGTCTAGCCAAGTAACGTTTTGTTAGGCGGATGCTCCACGTTGTGGTTTTGCTGGTTCGTCACTGTAGAGTTTCTAACCGTTTCTAACAGGTTTGAGGTCTGCGTGTGCACATCGCATTACAAAAACAAATCCAGCTTGTAATTCCAAGATTTAATTGTAAAATAGATTTGCCACATGAATTAGCCGGGGATGCTTGTTAAGTGCAATGCTACCAAATTGAGCATAAACGGAAAGGCAAGGTGAGGTAACCATCTCCTCTAACTATGAACTCTGGGAAACAGGCTGGTGACAACGTGGTTTATTTCTGTGTGAATGGGAGCTTTGGTCACATAGGAGTGGAAAACATTCATTTACAGTGCACTAAAAAAATATGGGGGGTGGGGGAGACATCCATGTTTACTTTACAATAAGGGACATGAATCTACATTAAGGCAAAAACACTGAAGCACAATGAAATGGGTTTACTTCAGCGAACTCAAAACACAGAATTATTAGTGGAAGGATTACGATGCAGATCATTAATAACCAATACAAAAATGTACAAGTTTTAGTGATGATACATTTATAATTACAGTATAATAATAATAACGGTAACAATCAGCTGGACTCACAGCATCACTCCTCCCAGGGACACACGCTACCTTGAGCGCTAGCTAGCAGCTAGCTTAGCACTAGAACTCGTGCAGAGTGGCAGGTTCGTCGCTAGTTCTAGTGCTAAGCTTGTGGCTAGCTCAGCAGTATAACTAGCGTGCTAGTTGTAGTGCTGAGCTAGTGGCTAGGCTGGCGCTCGCTCAGGTTGAGAGGCTATATGTGATGAGAGCTGTACTCGTAGCAGACCAGATTAGGAACTAAAAGGCTGCTGGGAAGATTCTGTACCCAGTAGAGTACAGGTATAGTACCTGTAACGTACCCAGTATCTGTACTCTACTGGGTGGTACCCTAGAGAGAGTACCCTGGGTGATGGCTCCAGACGACGTACAAATTAAAATACAATCCCAGACAAAGTGTCTCTCACAGACAAACTGCGGTAGTGTTTGATTTGTGTGGAGAGCGTTGGGACGGTGGTGGAGGTGAAGGGGTGGAGTTAGGCGTCTCCCTTCAGGATGCCCAGACAGCTCTGCAACAGCTGGAGGTGACCCTGCCGGAGGAGAGAGAGGTCAGTCGCCTAGCAACCACACAACTGTTGTATTATAGATCAGTAAACACATGACTTCACTATTTTGTGTCTAAAGATGGTCTAGCATTATTTCAGCATAATTGCTTCAGTGTTGTTTGTTGGGTAGTTTAGGGGCATATTGATAGATCTCACCAAGTTATTTTTGGTATTTCAAACTTGCCCCGCTAGGTCACTACAGGAGGAAGCCAACAAACGCAACACTGAAGCACTTTGTGAAATAATGGCGTCTACACTTTACACACGGTGAAATGATCCCAGACTGTTAAACGTGTTACAGATATCAGAGCACAATACCTTTGCATGTTTAAGCTCCAGTTCTGCCAGCTCCACCAGATTCTTCCTGAACGCTGCCACTCGTCTCGTCTTGAAATCTACAAGCTCTGAAGCACAGAAAACAAATGGCCAAGCTATCAGCAATACTTCAAAAGAGGTTGGTTATATTTCGGCTGCCGAGGACAACTTTGCAGACAAACTTGTTTGATACTCAATCAGCGACGGGAAATCAGACAATATAAATCGCGGCCACATTGCTTTTCTGACCAATCACACAATGTTCACATGCCGAAAGTCTTTCTCGGCATGTGTTTGTTAATTTTCTCCACAATCAGAACATTTTTCACCATAGCTCTCTTTAACCTAGCATCAGTCTTACTACTAGTATGTCATAGTACTACTAATTCATGTCGTAGTATTACCAGTAGTATGTTGTAGTACCTTGTTTGGCAGATTCAGAGATCTTCTCAAACTTGTGGCAGCAGAGCTGTTGGCTGGTCTCCGCCTGTAGGACCTCTTTGTTCTTGGACCGGGCTTTATCCAGCGCCTTGTTGGCGTTCTCGTAGTCCACCAGCGCCCGGCCTCGCCTGTACAGCAGGTCCTGGACCAGAATCACACACAACCATCACAACTACACAACTACGGTATTCACGACACTACATTTCAATTCAATGTGCAATATCCCTCGCTTGACATCACCTCACAAATGCGCATCAAGTTTGGAACCATTTTTGATTTCCAAAGGGCGTTACCAACAAGCACCTGTGACATAGCGCTGAGCGATAGATAAACGGTTGTGATTGGCCGGACCCCGGGCCGGACCCCGGCTGGACAACTGTCTGACCAGGAGGGGCCAGACGGAGCTGCCAGAGCAAATAAAACATGAGCCTGCAGATTCGTCTGGTTCCCAATATCCCAGTATTTGAGCAACATTTTAGTTGTAGTTACATATATTTGTATCTATGTATATTTGTGTGTATATAAATACGCATTTATTCCTAACTGTATTATTCTATCCTGAGCAGTGCAACTGCGACAGAAAATTTCCCTGAGTCAGGATTAATTAAGTATACTGAATACTGTTCTTCAGTCACATAATAGTACTCGTACCTCTCAGGTAATATTACTAGTAATAGTACCTCTCAGGTACTAGTACCTCTCAGGTACTAGTAATAGTACCTCTCAGGTAATAGTACTAGTAATAGTACCTCTCAGGTAATAGTACTAGTAATAGTACCTCTCAGGTAATAGTACTAGTACCTCTCAGGTAATAGTACCTCTCAGGTAATAGTACTAGTAATAGTACTAATACCTCTCAGGTAATACTAATAATAGTACCTTAGCAGCTTGAGATTCTCTCAGGTAGTACTTCAGTAAGTCTGCCAGCTTCAGGTCCTCGTCTGCTGCCACGCGCGCCTCGATCTTCTGCACAACACACAACACCACAGGTTCAGTCAGCTCTCATATTAAAGTTAAAAGATGTATATGACATTTATACTTGTATACAAGATGATGGAAACCAGATGGTTACTATATTCATAAATACTTCTGTGGTATTTAGTTTTTACATTTTATGTTTTATATTATATCCTGTACAGTTTTTTTTACATACATACCACAGCAAATTCCTTGCATGTGAAAGCGTAATTTCTGAGATACACATAAATACTGTAATTACTATATATAATAAATACTTTGTAAATATAAATGATCACATACCCGTGTTTTTTCCAGTAACTCTGACACTTTGAGGAAGAACCTGGAAAACATTTCAGGAAATTTAAATTATATAGAAAGAAAAACACACACACACCCACCCACACCAGGGCATGTGTAAATAATACACACTACTTTTCTGCTGGCAGACGGCAGGCTGGTCAGATCCTAAACAACATGCTTGTCCTAAACATGACTCCTCCTGCCTTGTCCTCGCCAGTAACAGACAGACAGACAGAGACAGGTGATGTCTTACTTGCAGACATCTGTCGAGTCCTGGGTTCCTAGCGTGTAGAGCGAGGAGGAGATTCTGTTGATGTCGTCAGCAGCATCTGAACACACAATATAAAGCACACAGTTAGTACTGCAGTCATCTGGAAATCAAAATGCAAGAGGTGGAGTTGCGCCTGGTTTCCCGTTTCGTTATGGAGATATTCTACTGGAGAAAACTCATGAGTGGATGAAGCTTTCAGAAGGGGATTTTAATGATTAAAGTATTAGTACTGGGTTAGCACTGTGGTACTGGGTTAGCACTGTGGTACTGGGTTAGCACTGTGGTACTACATTAGCACTGTGAGTCAGATGAAGATGACATAACATACTTTTGTGAGAGCGGATCATCTTGTCAGACTTCAGCGAGGCGTCCTTCACGCGGTTGTGGTACTCCAACAGGAACGTCTTCTCATGCTCAAAGAAATCATCCACGTCCTGAAAGAGGAAACACTGAATTCAGAAACACTAGAGCAGCTTTTCTCTTTGAAGCCAGGGCCCAGTGAGTGCTTGACCCTCACCAGGACCGACACAAATAATCCAGAATATATACACAAAACATATATACACACAACTTTAACTGCCAAATTAACATTAATGTCAGAATTTAGTTGGTGTCAGTTTTCAAATCAGCTTTCCATGGGACGTTACCAACAGGCGCAGACCAAAATACCTCTGGACCCAATTGGATAGACCTACCACCAATCCAAGCAACAAAACGTTTGGTGTAGTGCTGAGCGATAGAGAGATAAACGGCAGGAAATCTGTCTGAACGAAAGGGGGGCAGACGTATCTGCCAGAGCAAATAAAACAGCTTGCAGATTGGTCCGGTTCCCAGGCTACAATATCAAGTGGTTTGTAGTGGTTGGTTCAATCACTTTTCAGATATGCGATATGAAATGGGATTTGTGGTCTGATGGGCCAATGAGTAATGGTGTGTGTGTGTGTGTGTGTGTGTGTGTGTGTGTGTGTGTGTGTGTGTGTGTGTGTGTGTGTGTGTGTGTGTGTGTGTGTGTGTGTGTGTGTGTGTGTGTGTGTGTGTGTGTGTGTGTGTGTGTGTGTGTGTGTTTTGCCTTAAAGTGGCAGTGAACCCAAATTCGTTTTGTTTTAAATGTGGTAATATGTATTATATGATCTTCAACATAGTAATCTATGCCATTTTGTCACTGTTACTAAAATAAGACCTTCATTTAGAGAGACCAGGTGTAAAATCCTGTTTTTGTCCGTCTCTGTCAACGCTGTGTGGCGCAAATTAATATCCAACATCACTGACCATCCATTTCTTCCGCACACACACACAGTGACCCACCTTGACCCCGGCCACCAGGACGCCGTCTGCAGACTTGACGACGTTCTTGAAGAAGTCCTCCAGCTTCTCCTTCTTGTTCTTCCCTCGCACACTCAGCTGTCAAACAACCAATCAACAGCCAGCTCATAGCACTCAACCGATAGGAGGACAGCACGCTCAAAATCATCATCACCACAGTTAACCAATCAGAGATAGATATCATGAAGACTAAAATAAGATGAATCAAGATCATTCAGGAGCAGGGAGGGTTCTTGTTTAACAATGCAGGCATTGAGGATTACTCCCAGTAACTTTCTACCATGTCCTCCATCTGAGCGTTGAAGTCAATGAAAGGTGAACTCACGTCTTGGTTGTACTCCAGGAAGACATGGAAGTTGAGGTCTTTCTTCAGGACAGGGTGGGCAGCCACGCGACACAGGAACACCTCGTGCATCGCTACCGTCTTCTTGAAGATGGCCAGATACTCTCTGAAACAACACACTAGGGTTAGGGTCACTAACTAGCATTTACTATGGCTAGGTTAAGATTGAACTATGGGGTCAGGGGTTAAGGGTCAGAGTTTACGGGTCAGGGGTTACAGGTTAAGGGTCAGGTGACTCACGCCTCCAGCTCCTGCTTCATCTTGGTGAACTCCTCTTTGGTCATGGAGCCCTCCCCTTCGCCCAGCTTCTGGAGCTTCTCTCGGGACGCGTCGAAGTCTGGCCTGGGGGGGGCAGGGGGTATCTGGGGACCGCCACACCCATTAGACCACTTTATCGCTAGTCTCACAAACCACACTTTATATTCATAATCCAACGTCTGATAGCAGACCAGCTCATATCTGGGTGAACGGGGCTTTTCACCTTTTTTGTTTTGACCAATCATGTTGCTGGAGGCAGGGATCTGTAATTTGCGAACACAAACTACCAGCAGTAGCAGCAGTAAAGCTTTCAAATCAACACCGTGTCGACTAGCCACTGCAGAAATACACTTAAAAATCCTCTTGTGAAAGTTTTGCGGGAATTAGTTTTTCCTTCAGTAGCATATCTCCATAACGAAACAGGAAATGAGGCGTAGCTCTGCCCCTTTCAGTTGTTAGTAACATAGTAGGGCTGCTGAATCCCAGATTAGTGTATAGGTAACCATGGTTACCCTGGTAACTGTTAGACTCCAAAAGGTTACCAGGGTAAACATCTAAAAAAGGTTACCAAAGTAACCAAGGTCAGCAAGTCTACACTCCACACTAGTAGAGTACCATGGCAGTGGTTGCCATGGTACTCTACAGCAGTGGTTGCCATGGTACTCTACAGCAGTGGTTGCCATGGTACTCTACAGCAGTGGTTACCATGGTACTCTACAGCAGTGGTTACCATGGTACTCTACAGCAGTGGTTACCATGGTACTCTACAGCAGTGGTTGCCATGGTACTCTACAGCAGTGGTTGCCATGGTACTCTACAACAGTGGTTCCCATGGTACACTACAGCAGTGGTTCCCATTGTAGCAGTGGTTCCCATGGTACACTACAGCAGTGGTTCCCATGGTAGCAGTGGTTCCCATGGTACACTACAGCAGTGGTTCCCATGGTACACTACAGCAGTGGTTCCCATGGTACTCTACAGCAGTGGTTCCCATGGTACACTACAGCAGTGGTTCCCATGGTACTCTACAGCAGTGGTTCCCATGGTACACTACAGCAGTGGTTCCCATGGTACACTACAGCAGTGGTTCCCATGGTACACTACAGCAGTGGTTCCCATGGTACACTACAGCAGTGGTTCCCATGGTACTCTACAGCAGTGGTTCCCATGGTACTCTACAGCAGTGGTTCCCATGGTACTCTACAGCAGTGGTTCCCATGGTACACTACAGCAGTGGTTTCCATGGTAGCAGTGGTTCCCATGGTACTCTACAGCAGTGGTTCCCATGGTACACTACAGCAGTGGTTCCCATGGTAGCAGTGGTTCCCATGGTACTCTACAGCAGTGGTTCCCATGGTACACTACAGCAGTGGTTCCCATGGTAGCAGTGGTTCCCATGGTACTCTACAGCAGTGGTTCCCACGGTACTCTACAGCAGTGGTTCCCATGGTACACTACAGCAGTGGTGGACCACTAAATTCTCCTCAAGACCTTTTTGCAGACCACCTCATATGCAAACGGTAAAAAATAGATAAATACAAATGCAGTGTCAGAGCAAAAAGTGCCAGCGGCCGCTTTCATACACATTATTATTACTGCAAGGTCACTGTGTCCAGTGGGAAACAGTGGAAAGAGAAAGTCAGCAACGCTGCTCATGCTCCCAGTGTGTTTATTTAGCAAACACAAATGAACACAACATTACGATGGCAAACATTACAATGGAAACCTATGATGAATCCACGAAGCGACACTATGCTTTTAATGATAACAAGCCATGATACTACTTTTACTGAACAACATTTATAATATCTTTATTTTACATTATTTTTTCTATTACTGTAAATGTGTCCATTTCAAGAATAAAATACTACGTACCACCTGCAGTACCCTCGCGTAACACTAACCTCCACAGGTATCAAACCATCACCTGGTGGTCCAGCTAGGTTAGCACTACTTACCAGGTATCCTGCTGTAGCGCTAGTTTAGCATTAGGTTAGTGCTAGGTTAGCACTACTTACCAGGTATCCTGCTGTAGCGCTAGTTTAGCATTAGGTTAGTGCTAGGTTAGCACTACTTACCATGTATCCTACTGTAGCGCTAGTTTAGCATTAGGTTAGTGCTAGGTTAGCACTACTTACCATGTATCCTGCTGTAGTGCTAGTTTAGCATTAGGTTAGTGCTAGGTTAGGTTAGTTAGCTCTTACCATGTATCCTGCTGTAGTGCTAGTTTAGCATTAGGCTAGTGCTAGGTTAGGTTAGTTAGCTCTTACCATGTATCCTGCTGTAGCGCTAGGTTAGCATTAGGCTAGTGCTAGGTTAGGTTAGTTAGCTCTTACCATGTATCCTGCTGTAGCGCTAGGTTAGCATTAGTGCTAGGTTAGGGTAGTTAGCTCTTACCATGTATCCTGCTGTAGCGCTAGGTTAGCATTAGTGCTAGGTTAGGGTAGTTAGCTCTTACGATGTATCCTGCTGTAGCGCTAGGTTAGCATTAGTGCTAGGTTAGGGTAGTTAGCTCTTACGATGTAGCCGGCGTAGTCCTCATTCTCCACGAAGGAGTCGTGCAGCCAGATGAACTCCTCGTGTTGCCGCACCACAGAGAACTCGTTCTGCTTGAAGTTGGGCAGTGTGCTCTGTGTGCAAACAACGTTGTGTAAGTACTCCAAAACCTGCTGACTTCACACTAATACATCACCAACACCACCTTTAAAGACGGCTAAATAAGCCAATATACTACTAACACTGCCAAAGACACTCCGATATAGTACACTATAAACAAATAAAGTGTGTTTACCTTGGTGTGGACAGTGAACTTCACCTTATCCCGCTCACTTAAGGCATCTGAGATGTCCACCTGCAGGGTGGCGTCTGTCTGCAGGTCCACATTCACAGCCCTGGGCTGAGGACACAAAGCACATTGTGGTTAACACACAAACGTGTTTTAACACGCAACCAGTAACACGCCTTCACATACGGTAGGCAACACATTTTGACGGTAAACTTGAAGTGACTTTCACTAAATACACTTTAGAAAGGGTTATGATTTCCTGAACTTCTTGGGGAAAACTTTCCATAAGTTTTTCATGAAAAGCTCAATTTAGAGCGATTTGTATAGTCGGCCTATAGCACGACATTATGTTATACACATGTAAACGTAATTAACCATCACAAGTAATTAAACATTGCATGTAAATAACAATCACAATATCATTTGATATTACTGGGGTGATCGGCCGTTATCGGCGTTACCGCGCTGCGATAACGTGAGACTCTTATCGGCGATAATATTTATATCGCCGATATATCGCGGAACCGAAATCCTCCGGTAGCACCCCCCCCGCGATTGTTAACACATATTATGGATCATTCAAAGGAGCCACCTTAATCTAGATTAACCTAGATTAATTTCAAGATTACCATTAGATTAATCTAGATTAAAGAATTTAATCTATGCCCATCTCTATTTAATATACATCACTGCTAAGCCAAATTATTATATTATTAGTATTATATTATATCTGCATATGGAGGTAAACAGAATTTTAAAACATGTAAATGAAGAAAATTCAAGTTTATGAATTAACAACTTGCCTTACAATACAGTAAAGAACAGTTATATTCATATAGTTATATTCATATGTAATGAACACAAGGTACATTCATATTTAATACGTTCTATGGTTGCATCACACTCTGCATTTGATATGGCAATCATTTTATAAAATAAAATGTAGAAATATTATATTGGGTCATTCTAAATGACAAGCATTGATTCAATATAAATTGATTCAATATAATCCAATCTGAACTATAACCGAAATTAAAAATAAATCAATTTGCATCTTCACATGACCACAGAAAAATCAATTACTAATTTGACCAAAGAAACCAGAAGTTCAGCGTTCGAGATGTGAGCTTTATGATCTGGTCCCCAAGAACCTCGCTGACCAAACCCCTTCTTCAGAGGAGGAAGGTTTGGGGGCCAAACCCCTTCTTTAGAGGAGGAAGGTCTGGGGGCCAAACCCCTTCTTTAGAGGAGGAAGGTAAACCCCTTCTGTAGAGGAGGAAGGTCTGGGGGCCAAACCCCTTCTGTAGAGGAGGAAGGTTTGGGAGCCAAACTCCTTCTGTAGAGGAGGAAGGTCTGGGGGCCAAACCCCTTCTGTAGAGGAGGAAGGTTTGAGAGCCAAACTCCTTCTGTAGAGGAGGAAGGTCTGGGGGCCAAACCCCTTCTGTAGAGGAGGAAGGTCTGGGGGCCAAACCCCTTCTGTAGAGGAGGAAGGTCTGGGGGCCAAACCCCTTCTGTAGAGGAGGAAGGTCTGGGGGCCAAACCCCTTCTGTAGAGGAGGAAGGTCTGGGGGCCAAACCCCTTCTTCAGAGGAGGAAGGTCTGGGGGCCAAACCCCTTCTTCAGAGGAGAAAGGTCTGGGGGCCAAACCCCTTCTTCAGAGGAGGAAGGTGAATATCCAGACACTAAACATGTCTTCCAACATGTCTTCCAAAAGCATGTCTTCTAAGTATGTCTTCCTAAGCATGTCTTCCAACATGTCTTCCACGCATGTCTTCTAGGCATGTCTTCCAACATGTCTTCCACGCATGTCTTCTAAGCATGTCTTCCAACATGTCTTCTAGGCATGTCTTCCTACATGTCTTCTAAGCATGTCTTCCTACATGTCTTCCAACATGTCTTCTAGGCATGTCTTCCTACATGTACTCTAAGCATGTCTTCCTACATGTCTTCTAGGCATGTCTTCGAAGCATGTCTTCCAACCATGTCTTCTAGGCATGTCTTCCATGCATGTCTTCTAAGCATGTCTTCCAACATGTCTTCTAGGCATGTCTTCTAAGCATGTCTTCCAACCATGTCTTCTAGGCATGTCTTCCATGCATGTCTTCTAAGCATGTCTTCCAACATGTCTTCTAGGCATGTCTTCCTACATGTATTCTAAGCATGTCTTCCAACCATGTCTTCTAGGCATGTCTTCCATGCATGTATTCTAAGCATGTCTTCCTACATGTCTTCTAGGCATGTCTTCTAAGCATGTCTTCCAACCATGTCTTCTAGGCATGTCTTCCATGCATGTCTTCTAAGCATGTCTTCCAACATGTCTTCTAGGCATGTCTTCCTACATGTATTCTAAGCATGTCTTCCTACATGTCTTCTAGGCATGTCTTCTAAGCATGTCTTCCAACCATGTCTTCTAGGCATGTCTTCCATGCATGTCTTCCTACATGTCTTCCAACATGTCTTCTAGGCATGTCTTCTAAGCATGTCTTCCAGGCATGTCTTCTAGGCATGTCTTCCAAGCATGTCTTCTAAGCATGTCTTCCAAGCATGTCTTCTAAGCATGTCTTCCAACATGTCTTCTAGGCATGTCTTCTAAGCATGTCTTCCAACATGTCTTCTAGGCATGTCTTCTAAGCATGTCTTCCAACATGTCTTCTAGGCATGTCTTCCAACATATCTTCCAAACATGTCTTCTAAGCATGTCTTCCAAGCATGTCTTCTAAGCATGTCTTCTAGGCATGTCTTCTAAGCATGTCTTCCAACATATCTTCCAAACATGTCTTCTAAGCATGTCTTCCAAACATGTCTTCTAAGCATGTCTTCCAAACATGTCTTCTAAACCATGCAGTCCACATGTCCCATCTACCCTCCAGACCCGCCCCACTGGTCCTCCCAGCCTGATCCAGTGCTCCTGCTGTTGCTGTCATGTCTGTCAGATGTGAGGACGGTGAGGAGACCACTAACAATACGGTTAGCTTCCCCAGGCTAACTAGCCAGCTAGCCCTGCTAAACAGCTCAACTACACGCATCTCTGCAAAACCCTGAGCCACTTCCGCCTGCGCAAAAATAACACAACGTAACTACTGAACCCTGTGGTCCACACGTGAACACTATTGATCATTCAGAGAGGAGCAGGAGGAGGAGGAGCAGGAGGAGAACTTACTCCTCGGTCTTCTTCAGATAGGAAGTCCGGGCCGTCGTCCAGCCCTTCCTGCTGTACGGAAACACAAACAACAACAACAACATCAACAACAACAACAACATCCAGAACCACCGGCACCGGCACCCCCTCCCGGTCCACGGGCCTGGGACCGGGACCGGGAGGTGGGTCCGTGAGCTAGTGAGTTGTGGTAAAAGCGGTAAAGCGGAGAACATTAAGACCCACCATCATGGCTGCTTGCGGGTGGAGCACGGACTGAGCCCAGGAAGTCATGTGACGTGACGTCGTCGGATGGGCGTGGCCACGAGGCCCCAGGTGACGTCCCCATCAAAACATCTCGTTATGTTATGTTATTTATTTATTTATTTTCCTATTATTTAAAGATGACCTGCACATCCAGGACTGAGGGGGATACGACGAACCGGCGGGTCTGACATGTGTCTTCCCCTTGAGGTAAAATTAAAAGTAAAACAAACATTTATAATGGAGATGTGTTGGGAGAACCGGCCTGGTCACGTGTTGCTGATTGGCTGTGGTGTCCAGAGCGGCCGCTAGAGGGCGCCGCCGACCCACGTGACAAGGTTATCAATCAATTACAATGCACACGCTGGAGGGTGTGTGTGTGTGTGTGTGTGTGTGTGTGTGTGTGTGTGTGTGTGTGTGTGTGTGTGTGTGTGTGTGTGTGTGTGTGTGTGTGTGTAGATACAGATATAGACATGTACGTCAAATGTGTTCATGTGTGTGAGAGTGTGTTGTGTGTGTGTGTGTGTGTGTGTGTGTGTGTGTAATTGGAGTCCTCTCGTCTGGCTATTTATGGTCGCCACATGCTGTTGTCTTGTCATCCTCCACACACACACACACACACACACACACACACACACACACACACACACCCCATCATCATCAGCAGCAGCAGCATCATCATCATCTTCAGTGAGGCCATGATCTATAAAAAGCTTGTGAAACATTTGTTAGTTGAAATATTGAAGCACGCAGAGAATGTGAAATTAAACTGCAACCTTTAGACTTCAAAATAAAAGCCGTTCGGTTCAATACGGTTTTTTATTTATTGAATACACTGCTTAAAAAAAGTATTGAACTAAACGGATTATATTGAAGTTTGCTAAATTATTAATAATTCTTCCACATACATTCTTATAGTATTATAAATATTTATTCCATAAATTCCACATTCTTTCTAAGCGCTTCAATATTTTAACTTGAGTTGTGCTTTGATTTTGAAGGGTTGAAAGCACTTCCAGAGGCCATTTAAAAGACTGATGGGTTCAACTGTCAGAGGCAGAGGCAGGAACAGGAAGAGGGAGGGGAGAACTAGAGTACTACTAGATTACTAGAGTACTAGAGAACTAGAGTACTACTAAATTACTAGAGAACTAGAGTACTACTAGATTACTAGAGTACTAGAGAACTAGAGTACTACTAGATTACTAGAGTACTACTAGATTACCCGAGTACTAGATCACTAGAGTATTAGCGTACTAGAGTACTACTAGATTATTAGATCACTAGAGTACTACTAGAGTACTATATTACTAGAGTATTGGAGTACTACTAGAGTACTTCTAGAGTACTAGATTACTATATTACTAGAGTATTGAATTACTAGATTACCGAGTATGAGAGTAGATTACTAGAGTACTGAGTACTAGAATACTAGATTAATAGAGTATTAGATAACTAGTGTACTAGAAAACTAAATTACTAGAGTACTAGATTGCTAAAGTTCTAAATTACTAAATACTAGAGTACTTGTAGTACTACATTACTAGAATATTAGATTACTAGAGTACTGAGTACTGGAGTAATAGAGCACTAGAATACTGGAGTACTCGAATCCTCAGCACTATTATCATTAATAAAGTGCTATTGGTAATAAAATGATAGAACACATAATATAATGATGCATTCTTAATATGAAATAACATGCTTTAACTGTCACATGATCAAATAATAAGAAACTTGTTAATAACATGGCACAGATCATTATCATTAAAGATGCTAGAATAACTCACCGTTAATAACATCATTATGGTTTAAAATCCTATAAATCACCATCATAACATAACTTTGATATTTTGATATTTTGAAGCTCAGAGGACTTTCCTCTCCAAGTCATTTCACTCAGTTTGAATTGCACAGAAAAGGTTGAGAGACAGTTCCTCGTATCTGTCACTGGATTTTATTGCCATGTTTCCTTCCGTGAGATTTCAATACATTTCATCCCAGGTCCACGCATGTGTGCATGTCGTAATGCCATCATGTTTAACATCAACAGTGTTCTTAAAAAAAAGACGAGCAAGCTCAAATTGGGTTCAGATTGTGAAACATTTACATTCAAGATCCAAATAAGGCAGCAACCCAACACACTGATCTGAGGTAAGAGAAAGGAAAACAGTTTCCACCTTTTATCTCGTGGTGTCGACACTAAAAGTGCTCAGCAATAGGATATGAATGCATAGCATAACAAGGCATGTGGTGCCTACACTTCCTGACCAATAAATACAATCCTAGGACATCCTCAGTGCAAAATCCTGACTGATGTAAAAGTGGGCAGACAGACAGGTAGGCACACAGAAAGACAGACAGGCAGACAATCAGACCGAGACACAGACCGGCTGCAGACAGACAACAGCTAGATAGACAGATAGACAGACAGACAGAGCGACAGACAGACACAGAGGGACAGACAGGCTATAGACAGAGAGACAGACAGACAGGATGCAGACAGACAGGTGTCTCAGAGCTTTGGAGTTATTGTTCCTTTATGTTGACTTTTTGGCAGAGCTTGGGCGTGAGGAGGTGGCGCTCCTCGGGGAGGAGGAGGTGCAGAGGAAGCAGGAAGCTTCATCCGTCATCTTGAAAAACCAACCAATCAAAACGGAGTCAAGATGAAGGTCCTTCAACTCGACAACTCGGAGGCGTGGAGGAGGAGGAGGAGGAGGTGGTGGTGGTGCGAAGGAGGGGGTGTAGAGGAGGCGGAGGTGTAGTCAGGAGGTGGA
>JAOPHQ010001849.1:0-42063 GCA_030340625.1 Merluccius polli | reverse complement strand
GGTATGTCGCGTGTCGGTAAGTCGCGTGTCGGTAAGGTCGCGTGTCGGTAAGTCGCGTGTCGGTATGCGAGTGTGTAGTTCGCGTGTCGGTGTGCGTGTCGGTAAGTCGCGTGTCGGTAGTCGCGTGTCGGTATGTCGCGTGTCGTTGTCGGTGTCGGTATGTCGCGTGTCGGTAAGTCGCGTGTCGGTAAGTCGCGTGTCGGTATGTCGCGTGTCGGTAAGTCGCGTGTCGGTATGTCGCGTGTCGGTATGTCGCGTGTCGGTAAGTCGCGTGTCGGTATGTCGCGTGTCGGTAAGTCGCGTGTCGGTATGTCGCGTGTCGGTAAGTCGCGTGTCGGTAAGTCGAGTGCGGTATGTCGCGTGTATCGGTATCGTCGCGTGTCGGTAAGTCGCGTGTCGTTATGTCGCGTGTGTCGGTATGTCGCGTGTCGGTAAGTCGCGTGTCGGTATGTCGCGTGTCGGTAAGTCGCGTGTCGGTAGTCGCGTGTCGGTAAGTCGCGTGTCGGTAAGTCGCGTGTCGGTAAGTCGCGTGTCGGTAAGTCGCGTGTCGGTAAGTCGCGTGTCGGTAAGTCGCGTGTCGGTAAGTCGCGTGTCGGTAAGTCGCGTGTCGGTAAGTCGCGTGTCGGTAAGTCGCGTGTCGGTATGTCGCGTGTCGGTAAGTCGCGTGTCGGTAAGTCGCGTGTCGGTATGTCGCGTGTCGGTAAGTCGCGTGTCGGTATGTCGCGTGTCGGTATGTCGCGTGTCGGTAAGTCGCGTGTCGGTATGTCGCGTGTCGGTAAGTCGCGTGTCGGTATGTCGCGTGTCGGTAAGTCGCGTGTCGGTAAGTCGCGTGTCGGTATGTCGCGTGTCGGTAAGTCGCGTGTCGGTAAGTCGCGTGTCGGTATGTCGCGTGTCGGTATGTCGCGTGTCGGTAAGTCGCAGTGTCGGTATGTCGCGTGTCGGTAAGTCGCGTGTCGGTAAGTCGCGTGTCGGTAAGTCGGCGTGTCGGTAAGTCGCGTGTCGGTAAGTCGCGTGTCGGTAAGTCGCGTGTCGGTAAGTCGCGTGTCGGTAAGTCGCGTGTCGGTAAGTCGCGTGTCGGTAAGTCGCGTGTCGGTAAGTCGCGTGTCGGTAAGTCGCGTGTCGGTAAGTCGCGTGTCGGTATGTCGCGTGTCGGTAAGTCGCGTGTCGGTATGTCGCGTGTCGGTAAGTCGCGTGTCGGTAAGTCGCGTGTCGGTAAGTCGCGTGTCGGTATGTCGCGTGTCGGTAAGTCGCGTGTCGGTAAGTCGCGTGTCGGTAAGTCGCGTGTCGGTAAGTCGCGTGTCGGTAAGTCGCGTGTCGGTAAGTCGCGTGTCGGTAAGGAGGCGCAGGTGCGATCCTCGCCATCCCCGGCCGCCTCCGTCCCGGTCCTCCCGGTCCTCCCGGTCCTCCCGGTCCTCCCGGTCCTCCCGGTCCTCCCGGTCCCTCCGGGACGCGTCGTGACGCGCGGCATGGAGTGGGCTGAAGGCGCACAGACACAGCAAGCTGAGCCGCAGCAGCAGCATGGCTCCTCTAGCGCGTCCAGGCGGACGTCTGGTCTATCAGGGATCCTGGAGAGTCACAGCAACTTAGTGTCCGAGGACCAAAGTATGTTTAGTAGTATGTTTAGTAGTATGTTTAGTAGTATGTTTAGTAGTATGTTTAGTAGTATGTTTGGTAGTATGTTTAGTAGTATGTTTAGTAGTATGTTTAGTAGTATCTGAGGTTCCCAAGTTTCCACTAAAGATTTCCGACCCAAGACCAGTGTTGGTCATCTTACTTAAAAAAAGTAATTAGTTAGTTACAAATTACTCCTCCCAAAAAGTAATTGAGTTAGTAATTCAGTTACCTAATTGTAAGAGTAATTAGTTACTCAGCAAAGTAACTGTGGCGTTATTTTTCATGTTCTATACGCTATTACATTGTATAACATCTTTAACATCAAAGGTGTTTATATTAACTGAAGAATGAAAACACATATACAGTATTTTAGAACATTTGGTATTTATTTGAACTCAATATATTGCAGCTGTTAAGCCATAGAGAGAGAGATCTCTATGGCTCTGTGCAGCAGATGTGGAAACACCGCGCGGGGGGGGGGGGGGGGTTGGGTGCGCGCTAGGGCTGTCAAAATTGCTCAAAAATGACATTCGAATATTCCCTCTAAGAAAACCACATATATTCGAATATATTCGAATATCTATATTTGCGCATTATGTCAATGACGCGCATTACGTCAATAACAGGATAAACTAATACAACGAGACATAACTACTTGTATAGGTCGTTTATTTAAGTTTAAACATATTTGGCAACATATTACCTACACAAAAATAAGTAAATGAACTAATGGCCAAGACCGCAGACCTCGCTCTCGCTCCCCCTCACTCTCTCTGCGCATACTGGTTTAAATAAACAACAGCAATAAACAAATGCTGAGTGCTGATCAAGAGTTTTGTGCAAGCAATCCCGACTCATGTCCCAAATAGCAGGCTTCATTCAGTGATTGAAACAAATATAACATTAATTGAAGTTTACGCCCACTCGCAAAGCAGAAAGAACGCGCCGCGGCTGGCGCGAGTGTGTTTTTCCACATTCGAATATTAATTTTCACCTTCGAATGTCTGTTTTTAAAAACTATTCGAATATATATTCGAATTTTGAATATTCGTTGACAGCCCTAGTGTGCGCCTCGGATCTACGGCCGACGCAATAGTAACACACCGCGGACCTATGACCGGCGGGGTTGTCTCAAAAAGAAGGACAAATACGCGTCCGGCTTGATGCTGCGCCGGACGCCGGACAGGGCTTTGAAAAACCGGACAGTCCGGCCTGAAGCCGACGAATGGCCGCCCTAAGTAACCCTAAGTAACCCTAAGTAACCCTAAGTAACCCTAAGTAACCCTAAGTAACCCTAAGTAACCCTAAGTAACCCTAAGTAACCCTAAGTAACGCGCCACTTCACATTCTCAGTAACGGTAACGGCGTTGCAACGAGGGAAAAGTAATTAATTAGATTACTCGTTACTGAAAAAAGTAACGCCGTTAGTAACGCCGTTATACTCTAACGCCGTTATTACCAACACTGACTGCTGCTGTGTGTTCACTACCGGCTCACCCTATTGGCTGCCGCTGTGCTGTGTGTTCACTACCGGCTCACCCTATTGGCTGCCGCTGTGCTGTGTGTTCACTACCGGCTCACCCTATTGGCTGCCGCTGTGCTGTGTGTTCACTACCGGCTCACCCTATTGGCTGCCGCTGTGCTGTGTGTTCGCTACCGGCTCACCCTATTGGCTGCCGCTGCGCTGTGTGTTCACTACCGGCTCACCCTATTGGCTGCCGCTGTGCTCTCACCCTATTGGCTGCCGCTGTGCTGTGTGTTCACTACCGGCTCACCCTATTGGCTGCCGCTGTGCTGTGTGTTCACTACCGGCTCACCCTATTGGCTGCCGCTGTGCTGTGTGTTCACTACCGGCTCACCCTATTGGCTGCCGCTGTGCTGTGTGTTCACTACCGGCTCACCCTATTGGCTGCCGCTGTGCTGTGTGTTCACTACCGGCTCACCCTATTGGCTGCCGCTGCGCTGTGTGTTCACTACCGGCTCACCCTATTGGCTGCCGCTGTGCTGTGTGTTGGCTACCGGCTCACCCTATTGGCTGCCGCTGTGCTGTGTGTTCACTACCGGCTCACCCTATTGGCTGCCGCTGTGCTGTGTGTTCACTACCGGCTCACCCTATTGGCTGCCGCTGTGCTGTGTGTTCACTACCGGCTCACCCTATTGGCTGCCGCTGTGCTGTGTGTTCGCTACCGGCTCATCCTATTGGCTGCCGCTGTGCTGTGTGTTGGCTACCGGCTCACCCTATTGGCTGCCGCTGCGCTGTGTGTTCACTACCGGCTCACCCTATTGGCTGCCGCTGTGCTGTGTGTTCGCTACCGGCTCACCCTATTGGCTGCCGCTGTGCTGTGTGTTGGCTACCGGCTCACCCTATTGGCTGCCGCTGCGCTGTGTGTTCACTACCGGCTCACCCTATTGGCTGCCGCTGCGCTGTGTGTTGTTGTGTCTTAACTTGTACAACAATGAGCTGTACTTAATACTTTAATTAGACAACACATCCTTCTGACCAAGTGTGTGTGTGTGATTCAAATGACAAACGTATGAGGCCAGCACAATGGGGCGTGGTCTACAGAATGGGCGTGGCCACTGAGAAGGGGGCGTGGTCATTACATACATGTTTTGTGTTTCTTGTCTGGAGATGACGACGCAAAGTGAAATACCTGTCAGAAATGATGAACTTATCAGTAGCCTGTGTGTCAATATAAAATTAAAATAAAATTGCACTTGAACACCAATGAGTCATAAATGCTACGAACCTCGAGGAGTCAGTTCACATGTGGACCAGCAGGGGGCGACAGTTCAGACTGTGTGTGTGTGTGATGAGTACAACCAGAGCCCGTCTACGGAGAGCCTGTCCACTCCCTATTAAGTCCCATTGTACCGAAGTTTGGTTGCAGTTCCACCAGAGCTCCACTGGGGGCGATCGCCCATGAGTGCAGAATGAATGGGAGCAGATGGAGCTAGACGGCTAAATGTGTCTCTTTCACCTGATTCTCATTGAGAAATCTCAGATTTGATTGTAGTTTTTACAAGTTCAACATATGGGTTATAGATCGAAAGTTGAATGAACGAGTACTTATGTCCTCTCGATTTCTTACAGGATGAGTTGTTGTTGCCCATAACACGCTAGCATTCTGCTAATGAGCGCTGATTGGTCAGTGGAGGACTGATTACGACCAGAGATCTGCTTGATGGCATCTTGGCATCCGAAGCGGGACCACAATGTTAAGGTGGACCACAATGTTAAGGTGGACCACAATGTTAAGGTGGACCAGAATGTTAAGGTGGACCACAATGTTAAGGTGGACGTGTATTGACAGGGACAGAGCCTAACCTGTGTCCGCTGTGTTGCCTTGAGGGAAAGGGAGGGGCTTACCGTAAAGCAGTATCTCTGGTCGTAAGATGTGTATGACGTCATTGACATTTTAAAAGACTTTTAAAGCAAATAAGTGACTCTAAAAAATCTGACACCCAGCAATGTGTAATTTCTTTGTATCCCCTTTCGAAAGCAACGTAATTTGAATGTTGCTTTCAATGGGTGGAACTGCAACCAGAATTCGGTACAATGGGACTTAATAGGGAGTGGACAGACTCTCCGTAGACGGGCTCTGGTACAACCTACAACCAGAGCCCGTCTACGGAGAGCCTGTCCACTCCCTATTAAGTCCCATTGTACCGAATTCTGGTTGCAGTTCCACCAGAGCTCCACTGGGGGCGCCGTGAGTGCAGAATGAATGGGAGCAGATGGAGCTACACGGCTAAATGTGTCTCTTTCACCTGATTCTCATTGAGAAACCTCAGATTTGATTGTAGTTCTTACAAGTTCAACATATGGGTTAGAGATGGAAAGTTGAATGAACGAGTACTTATGTCCTTTCGATTTCTTACAGGACGAGTTGTTGTTGCCCATAACACGCTAGCATTCTGCTAATGAACGCTGATTGGTCAGTGGAGGACTGATTACGACCAGAGATCTGCTTGATGGCATCTTGGCATCTGAAGCGGGACCACAATGTTAAGGTGGACCACAATGTTAAGGTGGACCTTTTCGCCCAAGTTCTTTTTTTTTTAACACAGCAACTTTTTTTGGTTGCTGGCACTTTTATCTGCGTATCGTTATGTATGTACTGCTGTGTTGTCGATGCCTTGAGGGAAAGGGAGAGGCTTAAAGCCGTAAAGCAGTATCTCTGGTCGTAAGATGTGTATGACGTCATTGACATTTTAAAATACTTTTTTAAAGCAAATAAGTGACTCTAAAAAATCTAACACCCAGCAATGTGTAATTTCTTTGCATCCCCTTTCGAAAGCAACATTCAAATTACTAGACAAAAAATTATATCCTGAGAAAAGTGGAGTTTGAGGGGTATAGCTCCATAGACCGCCATTCATTCTGCACTCACCATGTGAGCGCCCTCACATGGAACCAGAGGGGAACTGCAACAGTTCAGAACCCGGAAGTAAACCGAGAGTGGAACTTCTCTCCTTAGACATTCTCTGCTACAACGCAGCATGCAGACCACGTGACTCCTAAACGCGCGTGTGCGTGCGCACGTACGTCTGCGTGCGCATTAATAATTATAGAATAATAATATGAGTCTATAATTCATCAATGAAACTAGGATAATAATAGGCCTATTAATAATTATAGAATAATAATATGAGTCTATTATTCATCAATGAAACTAGGATAATAATAGGCCTATTAATAATTATAGAATAATAATATGAGTCTATTATTCATCAATGAAACTAGGATAATAATAGGCCTATTAATAATTATAGAATAATAATAATAGTCTATTATTCATCAATGAAACTAGGATAATAATAGGCCTATTAATAATTATAGAATAATAATATGAGTCTATAATTCATCAATGAAACTAGGATAATAATAGGCCTATTAATAATTATAGAATAATAATATGAGTCTATTATTCATCAATGAAACTAGGATAATAATAGGCCTATTAATAATTATAGAATAATAATATGAGTCTATTATTCATCAATGAAACTAGGATAATAATAGGCCTATTAATAATTATAGAATAATAATAATAGTCTATTATTCATCAATGAAACTAGGATAATAATAGGCCTATTAATAATTATAGAATAATAATATGAGTCTATTATTCATCAATGAAACTAGGATAATAATAGGCCTATTAATAATTATAGAATAATAATATGAGTCTATTATTCATCAATGAAACTAGGATAATAATAGGCCTATTAATAATTATAGAATAATAATAATATGAGTCTATTATTCATCAATGAAACTAGGATAATAATAGGCCTATTAATAATTATAGAATAATAATAATAGTCTATTATTCATCAATGAAACTAGGATAATAATAGGCCTATTAATAATTATAGAATAATAATATGAGTCTATTATTCATCAATGAAACTAGGATAATAATAGGCCTATTAATAATTATAGAATAATAATAATATGAGTCTATTATTCATCAATGAAACTAGGATAATAATAGGCCTATTAATAATTATAGAATAATAATAATAGTCTATTATTCATCAATGAAATTAGGATAATAATACGCCTATTCATAATTATAGAATAATAATATGAGTCTATTATTCATCAATGAAATCAGGATAATAATACGCCTATTCATAATTATAGAATAATAATATGAGTCTATTATTCATCAATGAAACTAGGATAATAATAGGCCTATTAATAATTATAGAATAATAATAATATGAGTCTATTATTCATCAATGAAACTAGGATAATATGCCTATTAATAATTATAGAATAATAATAATATGAGTCTATTATTCATCAATGAAACTAGGATAATAATAGGCCTATTAATAATTATAGAATAATAATATGAGTCTATTATTCATCAATGAAACTAGGATAATAATAGGCCTATTAATAATTATAGAATAATAATAATATGAGTCTATTATTCATCAATGAAACTAGGATAATAATAGGCCTATTAATAATTATAGAATAATAATAATAGTCTATTATTCATCAATGAAACTAGGATAATAATAGGCATATTAATAATTATAGAATAATAATATTAGTCTATAATTATTATTGATCGTTTTTTGTTTTAGCTGTATTGCCATTCATGTTCCTATAACGCAGAGGAGCCTGAATGGATTAAAACAAAATACAAACGAAAATAAAACATGAATGACAATACAGCTAAAACAAAAAACGATCAATAATAGACTAGGGTCCACGGCGCACCCGGGTCCAGGTCCGGGTCCAGGTCCGGGTGCGCCGTGAGTCCGGGTCCAGGGTGGACTAGCATGGATCCGCCGCCAGGCTCGGCGCTCTCTGCTGTTTCCAAATCAGATAAATAGTCTATAGAGATAAAAGTTTTACTTTATGACAAATGAGTTGAATGTATGAAAACACGTGACGACGACGTTACGGCGTCCCGTTACGTCGGTGTTGATTGAGAAACTCACCTTGCTCACTTTATTCTCACTTTACTCTCACTTTACTCTCACTTTACTCTCACTTTACTCTCTTCTTCTTCTTCTTCCTCTTCTTCTTCCTCTTCTTCTTCTTCTTCGTCGTCGTCGTCGTCTTCTTCTTCGGTGTTAAGCACGGAGTTTGACGTCCATTACTGCACCCTCATAGCCTAGAACTCCAGACACCCCCTAGCGGCAGCACATTTATTTGGCAGCTAGGTGGTCTAGCAAAGCTCCGTCCGCTTTCTGGTGCTGGAAACACCAACGATGTCTGGTATGTCTGACCAATCACAGCGTGAGGGGCGGAGTCGAAAGCCGGGCTACCATGACGACAGAAATGCGACGGTTCCGTGTTAGAGGTAAACAATGGCTGCTGCTGCTGGCGAACGGCTGTCTCTCCACTCGGCTTTGGCCGCGACTCTTCAAGACTTTAAGTTAACATTTTATTTGAGAAAAGAACAAAGAACGGCACTGAAGTCTTTCCTCGAAAATAAATATTTATTCTGAGTTTTGATTAATTACGTAGTCAGAGCCGTCGCTCTGACTACGTCACCTTCTTCGTTGCTCTGATTGGTTGTAGCGCTATCCTATTGCGTGCAGAGGGAACTTGAAAGACAACCGTTTATCCCGCCCACACTGCCAATGGAGCTGAGCCAGACCTTACATCTTTGTGATGTAGGTCTGGCGCCGCCAGGCTACATGGATGTGTTTTATTTAAGCAATATTACACCAGAGGGTTATCTTTAACGTCATTATTAACGCGGTTATACAACAATTACCAACTTCAATAAAATATATAATTCAAAATGTATTCATCTTTTGGGGCGAGACATTAGATAACAGACATTTCTTTGCTCACTGTTTCTGTTCTGATCTCCGTTGCTATGGAGATACAATAAAATAAAAATAATATAAATAAATAAAAACAACTACAGAAGCATAAAATAATGATTTAAAAGGACATAATAGAAAGAGAAAGAAATAAAATACTATACTATAATAGAGCAGAACGAGCTCAATCATAAGCACAGGAGAAGTGTTTTTAACCTGGATTTAAATATGCTCACAGTTGGGGCTGATTTCAGTTCAGCTGGTAGTTTGTTCCAGTTGGGGCTGATTTCAGTTCAGCTGGTAGTTTGTTCCAGTTGGGGCTGATTTCAGTTCAGCTGGTAGTTTGTTCCAGTTGGGGCTGATTTCAGTTCAGCTGGTAGTTTGTTCCAGTTGGGGCTGATTTCAGTTCAGCTGGTAGTTTGTTCCAGTTGGGGCTGATTTCAGTTCAGCTGGTAGTTTGTTCCAGTTGGGGCTGATTTCAGTTCAGCTGGTAGTTTGTTCCAGTGTTGTGCAGCATAACAGCTAAAAGCTGCTTCACCATGTTTAGTTTGAACTCTGGGCTCCACTATCTGACCTGAGTCAGTAGATCTCAGAGCCCTACTGGGTTTGTATTCTACTAAGATGTCATTCATGTATTCTGGACCTGAACCATTCAGTGATTTGTAGACCAGGGGCCTCATTACAGAAAAAATCCTAACTGCTCATTCTAACTTAAGTTAGGAAACCAAAGATAGGAAAAATCCTAACTTCCTATTACAGAAGCAGTGCCTAACCTAATGTCCGTTTCCTATCTTATCTGTGGCTTCCCATCTTATCTTTATTTAGGAAATCCTAACTGTTCTGTCAATCTCATTTTTCGACGGTTATCGACAGTTTATGTCTGTTTCTGCACTTAGAATGTGCATGAGACTGATAGAACGCGTTACTTTAATGACAAATGAGCCTAAACTTTAAAGCTATAAACGAAACAGCAAGCTACTGTCATGGCAGGTACAGCTGAGAGTAAGAAGAGGAGGGCTTTTAATTTTAGCCAAGACGAGTTGGAGGCATTAGTTCAGGCGGTGGAGGACAGGAAAAATCTATTGTTTGGGAAATGTTCCACGACTGTATGCCTCTCCAGAGCTGGACGTAATTCTTCCACCAAATTCAAAATTAAATGTCTCGGCAGGCAATAAAATTAAATTATGGCCAGGAAAATGTAACACATCATTATGCGGTCTAAGTAGTCTTTCTGCCATTACATTTCTGTTAATATGTTCATCTTCATTGTCAAACATACCTACAAGCAGTGCTGCTGCCATATTTTTTTCAGTTAGTGACAGTTATTTTGAATTTAGGACAGGGTGAATGGCAACCTAACTTAGGCATCCTAAGTTAGGAATTTCCTAACTTAGGATGGTTCTGTAATGGCTAAATTCCTATCTTAAGATAAGATAGGATCTCATCCCAAGTTAAGTTAGGAAACCTGCTTCTGTAATACCAAAACCCCTAAATGCCTTCCTATCTTAAGTTAGGATAGGATTTCAGAGTTAGGAAGTTTCTGTAATGAGGCCCCAGTAGCAGAACTTTAAAGTCTATTCTATAGCTGACTGGGAGCCAGTGTAAAGACTTTAGGAGTAATGTGCTCTGATCTCTTTGTTCTGGTTAAAACTCGAGCTGCTGCATTCTGAATGAGCTGCAGCTGTTTAATAGCCTGGCGGCGCCAGACCCACATCAGAAAGATGTAAGGTCTGGCTCAGCTCCATTGGCAGTGTGGGCGGGATAAACGGTTGTCTTTCAAGTTCCCTCTGCACGCAATAGGATAGCGCTACAACCAATCAGAGCAACGAAGAAGGTGACGTAGTCATGGCGACGGCTCTGACTACGTAATTAATCAAAACTCCGAATACATATTTCTTTTCGAGGAAAGACTTCAGTGCCGTTCTTTGTTCTTTTCTCAAATAAAATGTTAACTTCAAGTCTTGAAGAGTCGGCCAAAGCCGAGTGGAGAGACAGCCGTTCGCCAGCAGCAGCAGCCATTGTTTACCTCTAACACGGAACCCTCGCAACTCTGTCGTCATGGTAATCCGGCTTCCGACTCCGCCCCTCACGCTGTGATTGGTCTGACATACTTGGTGTTTCCAGCACCAGAAAGCCGACGGAGCCGTGCTAGACCTACCTAGCTGCCAAATACATGTGCTGCCGCTAGGGGGCGTCTAGAGTTCTAGGCTAGCTGTTTAATGCTTTTTTGTGGGAGTCCAGTCAGAAGATCGTTACAGTAGTCGAGTCTATTGGAGATGAAGGCATGAATCAACTTCTCCTGGTCTGTTTGAGACATAAAACCCTTCACTCTGGATATGTTCTTAAGCTGATAGAAGGCTGTTTTGGTGATGGATTTGATATGACTGCTGAAGGTCAAATCTGAGTCTATCAGCACGCCAAGGTTTCTGACTTGGTCCCTAGTTTTTAGAGAGAGTGACTCGAGATGTTTACTGACGGCAGTCCTCTTCTCTTTATTGCCAAAAACAATTACCTCAGTTTTGTCCTGATTTAATTGAAGGAAATTTTGGTTCATCCAATTTGTTACTTGCTCTAAACAGTGACACAATGACTGTATTGGACTGTAGTCATCTGAGGACAGTGCTATGTATATCTGCAGGTCATCTGCATAACTGTGACACATGCATAACTGTCTACATTAGAGTTCTGCAGAACTTGACTCAAAGGCAGCCAGTGTTGGTCATCTTACTTAAAATCTTACAGTTACAAATTACTCCTCCCAAAAAGTAATTTAGTTAGTAATTCAGTTACCTAATTGCAAGAGTAATTAGTTACTCAGCAAAGTAACTGTGGTGTTATTTTTCATGTTCTATAGCTATTACATTGTATAACATCTTTAACGTCAAAGGTGTTTATATTAACTGACTGAAGAATGAAAACACATATACAGTATTTTAGAACATTTGGTACTTATTTGAACTCATTATATTGCAGCTGTTAAGCCATAGAGAGAGAGATCTCTATGGCTCTGTGCAGCAGATGTGTGGCCAAAACACAGCGCGCTCCATTCAACCAAATTGTAGTAGGGGGGGGGGGGGGGGGGGGGGGGGGTGCGCGCCTCGGATCTACGTCCGACGGGGGGGGGCGCGCGCAATAGTAACACACCGCGGACCTATGACCGGCGGGGTTGTCTCAAAAAGGAGGACAAATACGCGTCCGGCTTGATGCTGCGCCGGACGCCGGACAGGGCTTTGAAAAACCGGACAGTCCGGCCTGAAGCCGGACGAATGGCCGCCCTAAGTAACCCTAAGTAACGCGCCACTTCACATGCTCAGTAACGGTAACGGCGTTGCAACGAGGGAAAAGTAATTAATTAGATTACTCGTTACTGAAAAAAGTAACGCTGTTAGTAACGCCGTTATACTCTAACGCCGTTATTACCAACACTGAAGGCAGCATATATAGACTGAACAGAAGGGGTCCATGAACTGACCCCTGAGGAACTCCACATGTCATAGCCATTCGATTGGAGTCATAACTTCCAATGGTCACAAAATAACTCCGCTCTTCCAAGTAGGACCTGAACCATTCTAGGACTGTCCAAGTTTCCAACCTGTTCAACAATATACTGTGATCCACAGTGTCAAATGCAGCACTGAGATCCAACAGGACCAGAACTGACACCTTGCCTGAGTCAGTGTTTAACCTAATATCGTTTAACACTCTAATAAGAGCTGTTTCTGTACTGTGGTGAGGTCGGAAGCCTGATTGAAATTTGTCGAAAAGGCCACTGGAATTCAAGAAATTGCTGAGTTGATTAAAAACCACTTTCTCAACGATCTTGGCTATAAAAGGAAGATTTGAGATAGGTCTGTAGTTGGTTAACATGGAAGCATCCAGCGATCTCTTTTTTAAGAGTGGCTTAATGGCAGCTACTTTTAGGGATTTAGGAAACGTGCCCGATTGGAGTGAGCTATTTAGTATTTGTCGCAAATCTATTTGGACAGAGTTCACAATCGTTTTAAAAAAGTCTGATGGCATTGTGTCAAGACAGCATGTTGATGGTTTTAGATGCTGAACTGTTTCCTCTATGGTTTTTTGGTCAACTGTATTAAATTCTGACATCGCAGTTGAGTTATTCCAGGGAGGTCTTAGGGATTGCGTTATTTTATTGTTTTGTTGATTTGTGTTAATATTTAACCTTATGGACTGGATTTTTTCACTGAAAAAGCAAATTCATTGCATTTTGCTGTGGAAAGGAGTTCTGGAGCTATCTGTTTAGGGGGGTTTGTCAGCTTATCAACCATAGCAAATAGGGTGCGGGTGTTGTTGATGTTCTTATTAATAATTTCAGAAAAGTGTCGCTGTCTAGCCTTGAGTAACTCAGTTAAAATTACAAAGACTTACTTTGTAGAGGTCATGGTGAATTTGAAGTTTAGTTTTTCTCCACTTACACTCTGCTTTCCTGCATTCTGTTTTTAAAGCCTTTACCATCATAGTGTTCCTCCATGGTGTTTTCTTTCTGATCAAGGTTGTCTTAGTTTTAAGGTGCAACAGCATCCATGACATTTAAGATTTTCCAGTTAAATTGATCTAGGAGTTCATCAACTGACTCTGCACTCACAGTTGGTGACATAGCTATAGCCTCCATAAACTTTGCACTGGTATTCTCATTTATGTACCTTCTCTTAACAGACACAGAGGTTAACTGAACATTTGGAATGATCTGTAAGTCAAAGAACACACAGAAATGATCAGAAAGAGCCAAATCCTTAACATCAACAGAAGAAATGTTAACACCTTTAGAGATAACCAGATCCAGAGTGTGGCCTCGAGTGTGTGTGTTGCGAATTAATAACATATGTATCATCAGGCTGTAAATATCTGCACATAGCCAGGAGTAGAAATAAATATACAAGTTGTAGTAACTGCACCTCAACACATGATGATGGCTTAACGCTAGCCATTGTGCGTCATGGAGGCCACGCCTCCTGCCCAGAGGCATCCGGCGGAAACATCCGGTTAGGATCAGAACCACCGAGGCGGCCCATCCGCGAGGATGCTAAGCTAAGCGGCTCTCCACGCGCGTGGCATTTACATTTACTTCCCCCACATGCTTGGTAGATTAAGATAACTAAACCTAAACAAATAAAGTGAGTTAAAAGCGCTCCTGTTGTCGGCGGCCTCCTTCCCTCGGGACACATTCCCCACATTCTGGTGACTTCCCGACGTGATTCGAGGCGAACGGAGAGGCTTTGTTTCGGGCTGGAGAGCTTAGTGTACCCACTGGTCCCCTCTGTTACAAGCCGGCCATTAAACAGGTAAGCAGTTTCCTTTTGCTACGGCTAAAAACTGCATAGTTATCTATAGAATATTAGGTAACAGAGGTGACTAGCGGACGTTGTTGCAAAGCTTTGGTTCTCCGGTCCATAGTCGTTACAGTTAAGCCGAAGCAAAAATGAACAGGCTCTCATAACTCTTTTGGAATTAGTTAGATAATATTTAGTCGTTATTATATGACCATTACAAAACAAGCATGTGATCAGTATTGTATTTGCGGGTTTAAGTCCCCAATATTGGTTCAAGTCCAGAGTATCAAGTCTCAAAATTATTTAATAATCGTGGTTTAAATCCCAGATTATCAAATAATAACCGTGGTTCAAGTCCAGGAGTTTGAGTCTCCGAATTCTTTTAATAATAGGGAGTTTTTTTTTATTGTCAAACTGGTCAAAGGTTGTGACCTAATATGATAATGTGGTAAATTCGGAGGTGGAGTGAGGAGATCGTGTGGTTATAGAACTCTACTAACAAAGAGATAACTAAAATGGGACGATAATAACATTCCCCACACAGAGCTAACTTGCATGTAACTCAATAACCCGCATAATTCTGCATGTGCTAAATGCTTGATAACCGTACTAATATGCTCTTAACTCCTAACACGTGGAAGTAGCTTAGCCTTCTTTGTCTTGTAGCATATCTGTGCTAGTAGCCCCAGGCTAACACGTGGAAGTGGCTTAGCCTTCTTTGTCTTGTAGCATTTCTGTGCTAGTAGCCCCAGGCTAACACGTGGAAGTAGCTTAGCCTTCTTTGTCTTGTAGCATATCTGTGCTAGTAGCCCCAGGCTAACACGTGGAAGTGGCTTAGCCTTCTTTGTCTTGTAGCATTTCTGTGCTAGTAGCCCCAGGCTAACACGTGGAAGTGGCTTAGCCTTCTTTGTCTTGTAGCATTTCTGTGCTAGTAGCCCCAGGCTAACACGTGGAAGTGGCTTAGCCTTCTTTGTCTTGTAGCATTTCTGTGCTATTAGCCACAAGCTATCCCGAGGGGCTAGCGGATAGGCTAGGTATTTAGAACTGAAGATAGCCCACCACGGGGGGGGGGTTTATGGCTCATTGTTGGTAGCATTCCTGTGTTCCTAGCCATTTGGCCCAAGTGGAGGCTAATGGCTATGCTAGGTCTAGGGAGAGACAGTAAACTCATCTATCTAACCTATAGACATATACCTAACAGTGCCAGTGGAGTTGGAGCACTTCCACATATGGGCACACACATAGTAGGATACATACACAATATTAACGTGGAGGATATAAAGTGTGCGCATTTAAATAAGTTCTATGCTATGGTAACACAGCAGGGAGCATAGATTACAAATCCCTGTCAGCCATTTTGGGAGTCCCCAAAATGGCCCCCAAGACCCCCTACCCCTCTACCACCCCTACCCCCATCAGACTACCCAGACTTTCCCCCTACCCCTCTACCACCCCTACCCCCATCAGACTACCCAGACTTTCCCCCTACCCCTCTACCACCCCTACCCCCATCAGACTACCCAGACTACCCCCCCTACCCCTCTACCACCCCTACCCCCACCCAGACTACCCAGACTTCCCCCCTCCCCCTCTACCACCCCTACCCCCATCAGACTACCCAGACTTTCCCCCTACCCCTCTACCACCTCTACCCCCATCAGACTACCCAGACTTCCCCCTACCCCTCTACCACCCCTACCCCCATCAGACTACCCAGACTTCCCCCCTCCCCCTCTACCACCCCTACCCCCATCAGACTACCCAGACTACCCCCCTACCCCTCTACCACCCCTACCCCCATCAGACTACCCAGACTACCCCCCTCCCCCTCTACCACCCCTACCCCCATCAGACTACCCAGACTACCCCCCTACCCCTCTACCACCCCTACCCCCATCAGACTACCCAGACTACCCCCCTACCCCTCTACCACCCCTACCCCCATCAGACTACCCAGACTACCCCCCTACCCCTCTACCACCCCTACCCCCATCAGACTACCCAGACTTCCCCCCTACCCCTCTACCACCCCTACCCCCATCAGACTACCCAGACTACCCCTACCCCTCTACCACCCCTACCCCCATCAGACTACCCAGACTACCCCCCTACCCCTCTACCACCCCTACCCCCATCAGACTACCCAGACTTTCCCCCTACCCCTCTACCACCCCTACCCCCACCCAGACTACCCAGACTACCCCCTACCCCTCTACCACCCCTACCCCCATCAGACTACCCAGACTTCCCCCCTACCCCTCTACCACCCCCTACCCCTACCCAGACTACCCCCCTACCCCTCTACCACCCCTACCCCCACCCAGACTACCCAGACTTTCCCCCTACCCCTCTACCACCCCTACCCCCACCCAGACTACCCCCCTACCCCTCTACCACCCCCTACCCCCACCCAGACTACCCCTACCCCTCTACCACCCCTACCCCTCTACCACCCCTACCCCCACCCAGACTACCCAGACTTCCCCCCTACCCCTCTACCACCCCTACCCCCATCAGACTACCCAGACTTCCCCCTACCCCTCGACCACCCCTACCCCCACCCAGACTACCCCCCCTACCCCTCTACCACCCCTACCCCCATCAGACTACCCAGACTTACCCCTACCCCTCTACCACCCCTACCCCCATCAGACTACCCAGACTTACCCCTACCCCTCTACCACCCCTACCCCCCATCAGACTACCCAGACTTCCCCCCTACCCCTCTACCACCCCTACCCCCATCAGACTACCCAGACTTTCCCCCTACCCCCACCCAGACTACCCAGACTTCCCCCCTACCCCTCTACCACCCCTACCCCCACCCAGACTACCCAGACTACCCCTACCCCTCTACCACCCCTACCCCCACCCAGACTACCCAGACTTTCCCCCTACCCCTCTACCACCCCTACCCCCACCCAGACTACCCAGACTTTCCCCCTACCCCTCTACCACCCCTACCCCCATCAGACTACCCAGACTACCCCTACCCCTCTACCACCCCTACCCCCATCAGACTACCCAGACTACCCCTACCCCTCTACCACCCCTACCCCCACCCAGACTACCCAGACTTTCCCCCTACCCCTCTACCACCCCTACCCCCACCCAGACTACCCAGACTACCCCTACCCCTCTACCACCCCTACCCCCATCAGACTACCCAGACTACCCCTACCCCTCTACCACCCCTACCCCCATCAGACTACCCAGACTACCCCTACCCCTCTACCACCCCTACCCCCACCCAGACTACCCAGACTTTCCCCCTACCCCTCTACCACCCCTACCCCCACCCAGACTACCCAGACTTTCCCCCTACCCCCTCTACCACCCCTACCCCCATCAGACTACCCAGACTACCCCTACCCCTCTACCACCCCTACCCCCATCAGACTACCCAGACTACCCCTACCCCCTCTACCACCCCTACCCCCACCCAGACTACCCAGACTTTCCCCCTACCCCTCTACCACCCCTACCCCCACCCAGACTACCCAGACTTCCCCTACCCCTCTACCACCCCTACCCCCATCAGACTACCCAGACTACCCCTACCCCTCTACCACCCCTACCCCCATCAGACTACCCAGACTACCCCTACCCCTCTACCACCCCTACCCCCACCCAGACTACCCAGACTTTCCCCCTACCCCTCTACCACCCCTACCCCCACCCAGACTACCCAGACTTTCCCCCTACCCCTCTACCACCCCTACCCCCACCCAGACTACCCAGACTTCCCCCCTACCCCTCTACCACCCCTACCCCCACCCAGACTACCCAGACTTCCCCCCTCCCCCTCTACCACCCCTACCCCCATCAGACTACCCAGACTTCCCCCCTACCCCTCTACCACCCCTACCCCCATCAGACTACCCAGACTACCCCTACCCCTCTACCACCCCTACCCCCACCCAGACTACCCCTCCCCCTCTACCACCCCTACCCCCACCCAGACTACCCCTCCCCCTCTACCACCCCTACCCCCCACCCAGACTACCCCTCCCCCTCTACCACCCCTACCCCCACCCAGACTACCCAGACTTCCCCCCTCCCCCGACGACTGACCATGAAGAAGGGGACAAAGGAATGGCGTTTGCCAGTCCATTTACTTTGCGAGACGCCATTACATTGCGTGAGTGTTTTAAGTGTGAATGAAGTGTGAATGAAGTTGTGCACTCCTAGAATGCAAGGGGAGAAGGCAGAATGGAGCCCAATACAATAATTTGGTTTAATGTTATTATCTAGACATATACATTTATAAATGACTATGTTAACAGATGTCATTACTGCGATAAAAAGTGTTGTGGTGTAAAAATTGATTATTCATAAGCATCAACTTGTCAGTAATATGAAGGTGTTCAAATTAACATTAACTCTTTGTTTTATTCTTTCCTTTAACCTTAAGAGAAGGAGGGGACCGAAATTGTCCTTTCCAAAGACAGATCATGAACTTAATTATAAGGTTAACAGAGGTGGAAAAGAAAGTTGGACACAATGAGATGGGTACAGTAAGTGGTGATTCTTAAAATAGGAGGATTTATTTAGAAAGTGGAAGGAAAGTTAGAGAAAGTGGAAGAAGGGAAAGACTAACACTAGAAACAGCAGGAGGTCCTATAGATAAGGAGACCTAATGAAGGAGCCATAAATACAGAGTTATGCAGGGGTTTACCCTATAATAGTAGTGGTAATAATAATAATGATGTTAATGATGTTAATGATAATAATAATAATAATAATAATAGACATAATGAAACATAATGAAGAAAGCGATGCGAACATTAGGACGGTTAAAGATCAGGTCAACTATGTATATATGTCTGTTATTTGTTTTTGTTTCCTGTTGATTTGTTTTCTTTGTGTATTTGTTTTATACTTTTAACTGTTTGTGTGAGTGTTTTGTGCTTTATAGGACAAATAGCAGACCAACAGCTCAGTCACGTCACATGAAGCCCCGAACCCCTGGTACCCCCTCATGAGTCTTTGTACATAAGATGGTTGATGGGCATAATACGGCCCTATCTGATAGTTTCATTTAAATCAGAAGTTATCTCCTCTACCACTCGTCCACAGTAGTCCAGGGGTCAACCAGCGCTGGGGACCGTTAGGGTCCAGGGACTTCTCGATCACCAAACTGAGACAGAAGCCCGCCTCAAGCGACGATATGGGAGTGTGGTAGAGTCATAACCTGATACACAGTGTAGGGGTGTAACAATTAATACAGTCAATTTTTGGGTTGCTCAGTTTACCTCCATAATGTGGTGTCCATTGTCTTGTTTTTATGTACGATGTTTTGTTTTTGCCCAATGATGCTGACCATTGCTGAGGTTATGATTCTTAGATGGACCAGAGGGTTTTCACCTGGGACACACACACAGGTGCCATTTGATTATTAGAGGTGACTTGGGCGATGACAATGAGGAAATTGAGGTTGGTTTATTTGAGCCATATCCATTTTTAGTAAGCAAAACTATTCAATGATTGTGTGTGGCTACATATATATTCAAATTTTAACTTCATTCACCATATTCACCTATTGTTTGACTCACCTTTGTATGCAAGTTTGTTTTGATATAACTTTCACATATGGTTTGAACTACTTAGATTAGTAATGATATAAGACCATATAGGATTAAGACATGCCTGATCTATAATTACATAATAGAAACCACTGTCTACATATTGTTGGTTGTATTGTGTTAGATGTTTTTCTGCAAAGATACTGGTTGGTTCTGGTCTCTCTTCCCCTCAGGACAATGGAGGGGGGTCCATTAGGGAGAGGACAGTTGATCTGGGGTTCCTGCCCTAAATGGACTCAGACTCATATTTGGACATTGAAATGGACTGCATACACAACATGAACAGCAGGAACATTGCTTCCTGTTACCAGCGGTTGATAAGTTTCCTATTAGGAGGCAACATGGTTGATGGTCTTATCTGAATGTGATGTGTTTTTACACTCTATATTTTCAATTTTCTTTTTGATTCTTTTAATGATTGATTATTCACAAGCGATTGATGTTGAAAGATGTTAACACTCTATAATTATGATTTGTTGTGCATTGGCAGTGACTGGATTGCAGAGAAGTGCTTCATCCTGATGGGGGGTGAGATCTTCTCTAGACTAAGAAACCGTCATGATTTTTTTCATCTCCTAGAGGTGGTTTTGACTGGATGATGGTAACCCGACCTGGATAGACCTCTCTTCAGCTGCTGAAAGGATAACTGGGAAGAGTTCTTTCCGGTGGGGTGAGACTAGCTCATGAATTTGGCCTTATTAGAACAATTGAATAAGTTTACCTAGTCTAAGAGTAAATAAAATAATGTGGGCATAAGATCCAAAGGTAATGCTAGAAGACTAAGATAGTTGTTCCAAAAGCTTGATAAACTAGGACCCAGAATCACTGTCATATACATTTTATGATATCAATATATAAAGGTCAATACAAGCGGGAAGAATGAATGCAACATGCTTAACTTTGTGTTAATTTTACGTGACTTTTTCAAAGTCACGAGGAGGGAATAAGTAGTTATTTTATTTCAAGGAGGGACTATTTTTGTATTTTATTCCAAGGAGGGAATATTTTTGTATCTTATTTGTAAGGATATTTTATTTCAAGGGGGGAATATTTGTGCATTTAGATTTTTTGTTTTTTTTGTTTTGTTTTATTAGTTTAAATGTTGAATTTACATAAGTCAGACATATGGTCTTTGAACATTTGCAAGGACCAGGTTAAAGTAATCATTGGGAAATACTTCAGCAATCTGTTGGGAAAAGATCTAATACACAAGATAGTTTGATATAGAAAATTGGGAATTACTATGCCAACGCCTAATGCTGTTATGCTGTGTTTAACACCTTAACTTGTTAGCTCTTTCCACTGCTGTGTCAAAACTACAGCGCCAACACCGGGTGGTGCAGCAGTTACCCATCAAACAAGCGGTTATGTTGCATTCACTGGGAATGGTGGAAAGAGTGAACGGGACATTCAAGAAACTGACATTCCCGAGAAACAGAGTGCAGAGCCAAAGGACGAACCACCAACCAGGGTGGAGAAAGGTGACCAGGTGTACCCGAGAGTGTGCAGGGGACAGTGGAGCGACTTGATCAGGCTGTGGTACCTGATTTCCTGATTTCCTGGAGTTCGGCACCTGTGTCTAGGAGGACATGGCACCTGTTTTACTTGAATGTTGAATTATTAAATACACAGTATGCTTCACGGTTGTCAATACAATGCATTATAAGTTCGGAATGTGTTATGCTGTAGTCCCATGATTGCTTTAATAATGAAACGGATGAGTTTTTTGACGCTGCTAAAATGTTCTGACTACTGGTGAGGAGTGGATCCGTGGGGAAGGCACACATGGGTACGTGTTGGTAACCTTGGCGTGTGGGCCTTGCCTATGGATCACAAGATGAACATTGAATTCATGAACTGTCTGACCTGAGGTTGGCTACGGATACGGGGGATAACACTGTGATGATCTTTGAGTAACCTGCGTGCATGGAAACCATCTGAGCAATTGCATGCTAGTCTACAGGGCGTTTTTTAGATCTATATAGGGTTACTGCTAACTAACACGCTAATGTCTCTTCTGTGTTAGCCAGAGCTGCTAACACGCTAATGTCTCTTCTGTGTTAGCCAGAGCCGCTAACTAACACGATAATGTCTCTTCTGTGTTAGCCAGAGCCGCTAACACGCTAATGTCTCTTCTGTGTTAGCCAGAGCCGCTAACTAACACGATAATGTCTCTTCTGTGTTAGCCAGAGCTGCTAACACGCTAATGTCTCTTCTGTGTTAGCCAGAGCCGCTAACTAACACGATAATGTCTCTTCTGTGTTAGCCAGAGCCGCTAACTAACACGGTAATGTCTGTTCTTATACCTGGAGGTATTCGATTTTGGTTATACATGCATATAAGTATTTGAAGGGATTTCATATGGGGAAATTACAATGCATTTATTGCTGTGCCTTTGTGTCCTCAGGATACTGTGATAATGGTATGACATTGTTTGTATGATGTGATGATAATTTGTCTACTGTTGGCTGCGGCCCATGTATTCTCTGAGACACACCAAGGTGAATGCCATCCAATTTAGAGATGCGGTTTTCCGCCTATCCAGAAGGGGTTTTCCCGAACTAAGTCGATTGGTGATGTTGATGTTTTTCTTTTCGCTTGAATTTATACTCACCATTTTTAGACCTTACATGATACATAGCATTATTAATTTATAGTATGGTCATCAGTGATGACCAAGGAGGGACTGTTGCGAATTATTAACATATGTATCATCAGGCTGTAAAATATCTGCACATAGCCAGGAGTAGAAATAAATATACAAGTTGTAGTAACTGCACCTCAACACATGATGGCGCCAAACAATATACTGGGGGCGGCGCTTAACGCTAGCCATTGTGCGTCATGGAGGCCACGCCTCCTGCCCAGAGGCATCCGGCGGAAACATCCGGTTAGGATCAGAACCACCGAGGCGGCCCATCCGCGAGGATGCTAAGCTAAGCGGCTCTCCACGCGCGTGGCATTTACATTTACTTTCCCCACATGCTTGGTAGATTAAGATAACTAAACCTAAACAAATAAAGTGAGTTAAAAGCGCTCCTGTTGTCGAGTAGAGCAGAGAGGTCTTTGGCATTAGTGTCTATGTTATTGTCTACGTGAATGTTAAAATCCACTGTTATGATAAAAAAGTTACAGTCAGTGCAGATAACTGACAGCAGTTCAGCAAACTCAATGAATTTTCCTGAGTATCTTGGAGGTCTATAAATGATTTAAAAAAGGACTTTTGGATCACCTTTTAGAAAAAAACAGAGATATTCAAAAGAGCTAAAATCAGTGTGAAGGGGTGAGGAGGTGCTAGCAGCAGGTGTGTGAAGGGGTGAGGAGGTGCTACCAGCAGGTGTGTGAAGGGGTGAGGAGGTGCTACCAGCAGGTGTGTGAAGGGGTGAGGAGGTGCTAGCAGCAGGTGTGTGAAGGGGTGAGGAGGTGCTACCAGCAGGTGTGTGAAGGGGTGAGGAGGTGCTACCAGCAGGTGTGTGAAGGTGTGAGGAGGTGCTAACAGCAGGTGTGTGAAGAGGTGAGGAGGTGCTAGCAGCAGGTGTGTGAAGGGGTGAGGAGGTGCTAGCAGCAGGTGTGTGAAGGGGTGAGGAGGTGCTACCAGCAGGTGTGTGAAGGGGTGAGGAGGTGCTACCAGCAGGTGTGTGAAGGGGTGAGGAGGTGCTAGCAGCAGGTGTGTGAAGGGGTGAGGAGGTGCTACCAGCAGGTGTGTGAAGGGGTGAGGAGGTGCTAGCAGCAGGTGTGTGAAGGGGTGAGGAGGTGCTACCAGCAGGTGTGTGAAGGGGTGAGGAGGTGCTACCAGCAGGTGTGTGAAGGGGTGAGGAGGTGCTACCAGCAGGTGTGTGAAGGGGTTAGGAGGTGCTAGCAGCAGGTGTGTGAAGGGGTGAGGAGGTGCTACCAGCAGGTGTGTGAAGGGGTGAGGAGGTGCTAGCAGCAGGTGTGTGAAGGGGTGAGGAGGTGGCTCTGTTCTGGGACCTCCTTGTCCTTCCACAACCCAGTCGCCAAAAGCAGACGTTGACAGTGAACGTTTTCGTGAACGCGGATTACGTCGCATTTCACCGTAACACAGCGTGTAGTACCGACAGTGTCCACGCGTGGCGCTGTGGAGGCGCCTGAAGAACGCACAGCCAACAAGGACACTTCCTGGTTATAAAATACATACATTAGAGCAGTGTTTCCCAAAGCCTGGGTCGGGACCTACAGGTGGGTCGCACAGGATTTTAATTGGGTCGCCAAATACCTCTGCAAAATCTTAAGATTATTTTCATCTGCAGTACATACTTTGTCCACATGGGGGTGTTGCCGTTTCTACCCATTGGCATTAAGCTGCTGCTGCCCTCTCACGTTCAGCCTAAATCTCGCGGGCTCACATCCATACCAAACGATTTTCAAAAATTGTCGAGTCAATAAAAATAAATGAGCCTGTTTTTGATATTAAATGTGCTCGGATAATTATTATATGATGAATCTAATATAAAAGGCTGCTATAGAATAAATTATGGTTGTTGTACTAATGATATGAAAAAAAGGAGAGCCTGTTAAACTAAATGCATTTGTTTGATGTAATTTATAAAGTTATATTTGAAATGTGTAGGCCAATATTGGTTTACTCATTAAATGATGAGCCTGTTAACTCACTTAAATGCATTAATCAATAATAAGTGCAAAACATGAAGTTATTAAAGAAATGTCTCTTTGAAATGTGTGGTTCATCCATTCAATAGGTCTATAATACAATAGTCCTAGCATAAAGTGATGGGGAAATGGCAGTGATAAGGTTCAGGAACGTACATTTATGTGCAATTATGCTCTTCTCGCGATGCCATAACGTGAATTGGGTCGCGGTGGTTTGTCATTTTCAAAAAGTGGGTCCCCAGAAGAAAAGTTTGGGAAACACTGCATTAGAGTGAAGGTGGCGGTGCTGCAGGGTCGCCAGCTTCACGGTTTTCTTTTGTGCTTTCAAACCCACCGCAGAAACAGTTGGGGTGTAATAATATGTATTTATAATCTTTATGAAAACTCAGTCAGAACAACACAGTTTCACTCCCAGAACGTCACATAGCGACTGTCGCTGAGGGCACTTTAGCGTCATTCACTGACGGAGATCGTCTCCGTCAGACGTTTGACGTTCAGTGGTGTGTGGGCCTCCGTCCTATTGGTTAGTTATTACTCCTGTATCAGAGCTACAGAGTAAACAACTCTATAAACAACTCTATGTTTACTCTATAGCTCTGATTCCTGCACCATGTTTCAATGACGTCAGGTTGCTAGGGGCAACGGCTGAAAGACGCCGTGACCATAGACATATATACTATTTGTATATATATGTTAATATATATATATATATATATATATATATATATATATATATATATATATATATATATATATATATATATATATATATATATGTCTATTACATATGGAGTAACGACAGTAATTCCCCCCTGGGATTATTAAAGTACTTCTGATTCCTCGTTGATGGGATGTGTTGCTGTGTGTCGCTGAATGTGTGCATTGCTGACTGACAGACATCTTCTGCTTCCATTTATCTGTTCACTACAGTGTGTTGGATTCATGTTAATGTGTATTTAAAGACATTTCAATTTGTGGAAAAGATTGCGGGGGGAATATAATAAAAAAAGTCTAATAACCCAAAACGTTCGCGACCCCCCTGCAGTACCTCCGCGGAGCCCCTGCAGTACCTCCGCGGAGCCCCTAGGGGTCGCGGAGCCCCTGCAGTACCTCCGCGGAGCCCCTAGGGGTCGCGGAGCCCCTGTTGAAGACCTCTGGCGTCTGAAACTTGATGTGGCGCGAGATGGTGTGATCTGTCTCACTGGACACCTGTGCGCGTGCGTGTGTGTGCGTGTGTGTGCTGTGTGTGTGTGCGTGTGTGTGTGTGTGTGTGTGTGCGTGTGTGTGTGCGTGTGTGTGTGTGTGTGTGTGTGTGTGTGTGTGTGTGCGTGTGTGTGTGTGTGTGTGTGTGTGTGTGTGTGTGTGTGCGTGTGCGTGTGCGTGTGCGTGGGGGGGCAGACGGTCACCCCGAGGTCAACCTGAAACAATGTTGCATTTCTCCTTCGGCGTCTTGGGGGGCGCGCGGTATAAAGACCACGTGGGACCCGAGACCACGGCGGGGTTTCACACACAAGAACGCAAGAACACACAAGAAAGCAAGAACAAACAACAAACAACAAACAACAACAAAAGACAAATAAAAACGCCAACAGAGGACATGCAGAGGAGACACGACCACGTGGTGGCGGCGGCGCCGCACTTCAACATGTGGCGCGACTACATGGGATTGGCGCTCACCGTCAAGCGCATGCGAGACGCGCACGAGACGGAGCACGAGCGGCAGGCCCACGAGAACCAGGACGGCGACGGCAAAGGCGGCGGCAACGGTGGCGGCAAAGGCGGCGGCAACGGTGGCGGCGGCGTGGCCCTCTTCTATGGCGAGTGGATAGTGCCAAAATTACCAGGAGAAGGATAACATCGTGTGAAATGCACGTGTAGAGAAGATACGTACGCCGCCGCCGTGGGGAGAGGATACGCACGCCGTCGCCATAAAAAAATAATAATAATTTTAAAAAAAAAAATATATATATATATATATATATTTATTTATTTATATTTTTACAACATCAATCTCCCTATAATATGAACAAAATATGTTCAGGTTATACTTTCTCTCTTGGAAAACGGGCAAACGATAACCCTAACTCGGAAAATGAATTTAAAAAACTACAATCATTCGGAAAATGAACTGAAGTGTGCGGCGCCATGTTTTTTCCGCCATGTTTTTTGTAGTCCTAAAATGTTTAGTTAACGTTTTCCCTATTATGTGAAAATGTGTCAAGGAACTTCGCAAGTGTAATATATGTTTTAGGGACCGGGGAGCACATTTATTTGGTCAGATTTCATTTTTACTATTGTTAATTGGGTGAAATCTGGTTTTGACCTTACCCAGTAGCGCCCCCTGATGGTTTGGCAAAGGCCACAAAGGACATGATAGAAGAAGTCAAGAGCTTTCCAAAAATGTTTTCCCCATGTTTGTATCACATTGTGTTGCTTTTCTGTAAGCCTTTAAAAGAGCCTTAGGTTCAAGGTTCAAAGGGCATTCCTGAGGTGCAGGAACCACCCAGAATGTTCACAGTGGCATATCTGTACTCTGCAGATCAAGACCTTTCCAACGAAGTCTTCATTGTCATCCTACGACAAAGTTTCATTTTTATCTTGCTCACTGCCAAGGCACTTGATGTGTACTTTCTCACAGCCTATATAGAGCCAAGATGGATAAAATCACTAAAACATATTTTAAGGGATATTTAGTGGCAAAATGTGTTCAACATATTGATGGTGACCTTATCCTTAGTCATGCTTTTCAATTTGGAGCAGTTTAGACCCCATTTACCCCTTAAACTATTAATGTTTCATATACATATTTCCATATTACTTAATATGACCATTTATAGCCATTGTGTTCCCTTCCCCAGGGCTGACAGGATAGTAGGCTACATAATATAGTAATGCGTATGTCTGTGTGTAGTTACATTTTTACACAGTTGTTTTTAATTGACCAAGATATGAGCTTTTGAAAGAAAGTAGGCCTGTGCCGTATGCAAAGGGCTTTAGAACTACAAAAAACATGGCGAAAAAACATGGCGCCGCACACTGCAGTGTATTGCATTTTCCGAACGTTTGTAGTTTTTTAAATTCATTTTCCGGGTTAGGGTATTAGCGTTTTGCCCGTTTTCAAGAGAAAGTATAACCTGATCATATTTTGTTCATATTATAGGGAGATTGATGTTGGAAAAATATAAATATAGGCTACATTTTATTTCAAGTGTTTTTTTTAGACGTGTTTCAAGCTGCTTTGTTTGTCCATGAATTGGATAAACATGAATTGTTTGGAGTTCACATTGTGGGCACATTGTTTTTTTTAACAAACTTTATTGTCAACAATATTATGACATTACAACATAAACAATAGTACAGTAAGGACAGTACTTCCGGCTGATAGGTCCTCCCAATGGGACAGGTGGCGTCTGTCAGCCGTAGCCCCTAGCAACCTGACGTAATTGAAACATGGCGCAGGAATCAGAGCTATAGAGTAAACATAGAGTTGTTTATAGAGTTGTTTACTCTATAGCTCTGATACAGGAGTACTAACTAACCAATAGGACGGATGCCCACACACCACTGAACGTCAAACATCGCCGAGACGATCTCCGTCAGTGACTGACGCTAAAGTGCCCTTACCGACAGTCGCTATTTGACGTTCTGGGAGTGAGACTGTGTTGTTCTGACTGAGTTTTCATAAAGATTATGCAATACATATTACACCCCAACTGTTTCTGTGGTGGGTTTTGAAAGCACAAAAGAAAACTGTGACCCGCGTCTTTGAGGTTTACACCCGCGACTCCGTTTTCAAAACAGCCCAATTTGGCCTGAAGCTGGCAACCCTGCATCACCGTCACCTTAATTATAATGTATGTATTTTATAACCAGCAATTTATGTATTTTATAACCATGAAATGTCCTTGTTGGTTGTGCTTTCTTCAGGCGCCTCCACAGCGCCACGCGCGGATACTGTAGGTACAACACGCTATTTTACGTTGAAATGCGACGTAATCCAGTGTTCACGAAAACGTTCACTGTCAACGTATACTTTTGGCGACTGGGTTGAACACACGATTGCAGTCAGGTCACTGTGCTGGGCTTCTCCCTCCTGCAAAGTATTTGCAAAGGTATTGAGTAGCATGAGTGTAGTACAAGACATGATGTAATGGCATGCAGTATTGTCATGCTTGCTCAGAGTATTCATTTAGAATATATTTGTTTGTGAATGTTAGCTTAATTCAAATTGTATTCATCATTGTAATCATATACTCGTGAAAATCTGTTGATTCTTGGTATTGTACAGATAATAAATTGTTGTGTTGGGTAGATCTATCGTCTCCTTTGTGTAGCCTACAGAGAAATATGAAAACAGGCAAGAGAGGAGATTTAACACTGGTTATGTTGGCTGCCATTGTCATCTCTTTTATTTTACACCACATCAGATATTCTTAGCATTGATATCAAAATAAACTATTCAATCAATAAATAATCTACACAATTTCTTCTGTATAAATCTGATTAAATAAATCCAATAACCAAAATAAACCTTCAAATCAAATTCATTTTTCTAAACTGCAGATAATTACATTAATATAAATTTAATTACATTAATATAAATGTAATGCTAAGTCTGTAGACCTACCCATTTTAATTACAGTAAATTACCCAAACAAATTAGCAATTCATTATCTCAACTAAAACAATAATAGGTCTACTTTGAGAGTGAATAACAGTATCAAAACAGGCACCATCAAAATAGCCTACATTTAAACAACACTTTATCTGTCCCACACCATTATACATTGCTGTTCCAAGTGATATAAATGTGCTGTTGTATAAAACACTCGTAAATCCTAAACTAAGTCATAAAATCACACTGAAGCTCTTTGTGGCCACATAACTAGTTCAGGCGTTCTCACGGCGACGTAGGTTAGCAGGCGTCTTTGTGGCGACTAACTTGTTCAGACGTCCATGAGTAGACGTACGTTCTCACGGCGACGTAGGTTAGCAGGCGTCTTTGTGGCGACTAACTTGTTCAGAAGTCCATGAGTAGACGTACATTTTGCTGAATTTCCGTATGTACGTCGCCGTGACACCGCCGCCGGTGGACGGAACTTCCATGCAGTCGTCGTGGCGTCGCTGCCGGTCTCTCGTCTGCAGTCCCAATCAATCCCATACAAAATTCCACACGTTCTGACGGCGGCGTATGGTTAGACTGCTCCTTCGCCTCTTCCTGGTTAGGCTTAGGTTTGGCACTGTTCACTCGCCATACTCTTCTGCCGCTTCTGCTTTCGCAACGGAGAGGCGGCCGACGTATACACGTCGCACGAGCTGCGGTCCGGCAACGGCATGAGGATCACGTGCCCCATACTGAGGGCCTACACCTGTCCCGTGTGCCGCGCCACCGGGGACCACGCGCACACGCTGCGCCACTGCCCCTACGCCAAATAAAGAGGGGGGGGATTAGGGGTTTTGTTTGTTTTAGTTGTTGTTGTTGTGGTGGTGGTGGATGTTGTTCTCCTCCAATAAACACACACGGCTTGCCTTTTCTTGTATTTTATTGAAGTGTTTCCACTCCTGGATTTGCTTTTGATATTTTGGTAAAACTGAAACATTACAGAGAAAAAAGAACAATCATACTATATAAAGAACAATCATACTACATAAAGAACAATCATACTACATAAAGAACAATCATACTATATACAGAACAATCATACTACATAAAGAACAATCATACTACATAAAGAACAATCATACTATATAAAGAACAATCATACTACATACAGAACAATCATACTACATAAAGAACAATCATACTACATAAAGAACAATCATACTACATACAGAACAATCATACTACATAAAGAACAATCATACTACATAAAGAACAATCATACTATATAAAGAACAATCATACTACATAAAGAACAATCATACTACATAAAGAACAATCATACTATATACAGAACAATCATACTACATAAAGAACAATCATACTACATAAAGAACAATCATACTACATAAAGAACAATCATACTAAATAAAGAACAATCATACTATATAAAGAACAATCATACTATATAAAGAACAATCATACTACATACAGAACAATCATACTACATACAGAACAATCATACTACATAAAGAACAATCATACTATATAAAGAACAATCATACTACATAAAGAACAATCATACTATATAAAGAACAATCATACTACATAAAGAACAATCATACTATATAAAGAACAATCATACTACATAAAGAACAATCATACTACATAAAGAACAATCATACTATATAAAGAACAATCATACTACATAAAGAACAATCATACTATATACAGAACAATCATACTACATAAAGAACAATCATACTACATAAAGAACAATCATACTATATAAAGAACAATCATACTACATAAAGAACAATCATACTATATAAAGAACAATCATACTACATAAAGAACAATCATACTATATAAAGAACAATCATACTACATAAAGAACAATCATACTATATACAGAACAATCATACTACATAAAGAACAATCATACTACATAAAGAACAATCATACTATATAAAGAACAATCATACTACATAAAGAACAATCATACTACATAAAGAACAATCATACTATATAAAGAACAATCATACTATATAAAGAACAATCATACTACATAAAGAACAATCATACTATATAAAGAACAATCATACTACATACAGAACAATCATACTACATACAGAACAATCATACTACATACAGAACAATCATACTACATAAAGAACAATCATACTACATAAAGAACAATCATACTACATACAGAACAATCATACTACATAAAGAACAATCATACTACATAAAGAACAATCATACTACATAAAGAACAATCATACTACATACAGAACAATCATACTACATACAGAACAATCATACTACATAAAGAACAATCATACTACATACAGAACAATCATACTACATACTGTTACACCACGTCCTGCTACACTGTCCAACACCCCCATCTAGTGGCCGATTGTCGCCACTAATGATCAGTTCCCCAACACACCTGTTTGTAATCAGCAATCACCATTCCCTATTTAAGCCAGGGTTCTCCAGCCAGCCGTTGCCAGTTCGTGCTTTGGTTTACCCCACCTTGTTCCAGTGATCCGATTACCGTCTGTTGCTGAACCCTGTTGCCGAACCCCGCCTGCCTGACTACCCGCCTGTTGCTGAACCCTGTTGCCAAACCCCGCCTGCCTGACTACCCGCCTGTTGCCGAACCCCGCCTGCCTGACTACCCGCCTGTTGCTGAACCTTGTTGCCGAACCCCGCCTGCCTGACTACCCGCCTGTTGCTGAACCCTGTTGCCGAACCCCGCCTGCCTGACTACCCGCCTGTTGCTGAACCCTGTTGCCGAACCTCGCCTGCCTGACTACCCGCCTGTTGCTGAACCCTGTTGCCGAACCCCGCCTGCCTGACTACCCGCCTGTTGCTGAACCCTGTTTCCGAACCCAGCCTGCCTGACTACCCGCCTGTTGCTGAACCCTGTTGCCGAACCCCGCCTGCCTGACTACCCGCCTGTTGCTGAACCCTGTTGCCGACCCCTGCCTGCCGGACTACCCGCCTGTTGCCGACCCATCGCCTGCCGGACTACCCGCCTGTTGCAGACCCATCGCTTGCCGGACTACCCGCCTGTTGCCGACCCATCGCCTGCCGGACTACCCGCCTGTTGCCGAAACCCCGCCTGCCTGATTACTGCCGGCCTAGCCTGGCCGTTTGCCATTGCCCGTTATTTAATAAATTCCCTGTCTTTTATCCCGTCTCCGCCTCCCTGTGTTCAGCGTTTGGGTCCACTCGTCCTGCACCTTAACACATACAGAACAATCATACTACATACAGAACAATCATACTACATACAGAACAATCATACTACATACAGAACAATCATACTACATACAGAACAATCATACTACATAAAGAACAATCATACTACATACAGAACAATCATACTACATACAGAACAATCATACTACATACAGAACAATCATACTACATAAAGAACAATCATACTACATAAAGAACAATCATACTACATACAGAACAATCATACTACATAAAGAACAATCATACTACATAAAGAACAATCATACTACATACAGAACAATCATACTATATAAAGAACAATCATACTACATACAGAACAATCATACTACATACAGAACAATCATACTACATACAGAACAATCATACTACATAAAGAACAATCATACTACATAAAGAACAATCATACTACATACAGAACAATCATACTACATACAGAACAATCATACTACATACAGAACAATCATACTACATAAAGAACAATCATACTACATACAGAACAATCATACTACATAAAGAACAATCATACTACATACAGAACAATCATACTACATACAGAACAATCATACTACATACAGAACAATCATACTACATAAAGAACAATCATAATACATACAGAACAATCATACTACATACAGAACAATCATACTACATAAAGAACAATCATACTACATACAGAACAATCATACTACATAAAGAACAATCATACTACATACAGAACAATCATACTACATACAGAACAATGATACATAAAGAACAATCATACTATATAAAGAACAATCATACTACATACAGAACACATAAAGAACAATCATACTATATAAAGAACAATCATACTACATAAAGAACAATCATACTATATAAAGAACAATCATACTACATAAAGAACAATGATACTACATACAGAACAATGATACATAAAGAACAATCATACTACATACAGAACAATCATACTACATAAAGAACAATGATACTACATACAGAACAATGATACATAAAGAACAATCATACTACATACAGAACAATCATACTACATACAGAACAATCATACTACATACAAAACAATCATACTACATAAAGAACAATCATACTACATACAGAACAATCATACTACATAAAGAACAATCATACTACATAAAGAACAATGATACATAAAGAACAATCATACTACATAAAGAACAATCATACTACATACAGAACAATCATACTACATACAGAACAATCATACTACATAAAGAACAATCATACTACATAAAGAACAATCATACTATATAAAGAACAATCATACTACATACAGAACAATGATACATAAAGAACAATCATACTACATACAGAACAATCATACTACATACAGAACAATCATACTACATACAGAACAATCATACTACATAAAGAACAATCATACTACATAAAGAACAATCATACTATATAAAGAACAATCATACTACATACAGAACAATCATACTACATAAAGAACAATCATACTACATACAGAACAATCATATAATCATCCCTAGTGGCTATGTGTAGATATTACAGCCTGCTGATACATATGCGGTTATACATTCATCACAATATTAATATATTCATTAATATATTTACCTGACTTAAAAATATTATATATATATAATATTTTTAAGTCAGGTAAATATATTGGGGGGGGGGGGGGGGCTTGCATCAGGGAGACGCTATTAATTAGCGGGAGACTCCCGGAACTTCCGGGAGACTTGGGATGTCTGTGTATATATATATATATATATATATATATATATATATATATATATATATATATATATATATATATATATATATATATATACGATCGGGCGCAAGTAATCCCAGAATGGACTCGCCCGTGATGTGGGCTGATGTCACGCCCCGCCTTCCCGCAGGCCGCAGCGAGACGTAGTTGGAGAACGGACATAAAAGGAGACCAGCGACCAGCGACCGCAATAAATGGTATGTTGTGTATGAACTTATTTATTTAGTGTAACTGGCAGAAGACTTGGCTGTGTGTGTGTGTGTGTGTGTGTGTGTGTGTGTGTGTGTGTGTGTGTGTGTGTGTGTGTGTGTGTGTGTGTGTGGCTGTGAGTGTGTGTGTGTGAAGTGATGTAACGTTAAAGTAAGTGTGATTGTTTATCTGAACTGAAGACCTAACATAACGTTATAAACGGCAGAACAACAACGCGCAGGCGCCACAGGCGCCGCAGGCCCACGAGAGCCAGGACGGCGGCGGCAAAGGTGGTGGCAAAGGTGGTGGCAAAGGTGGTGGCAAAGGTGGCGGCGGCGTGGCCCTCTTCTGCCGCTTCTGCTTTCGCAACGGAGAGGCGGCCGACGTGTACACCTCGCACGAGCTGCGGTCCGGCAACGGCATGAGGATCACGTGCCCCATACTGAGGGCCTACACCTGTCCCGTGTGCCGCGCCACCGGGGACCACGCGCACACGCTGCGCCACTGCCCCTACGCCAAATAAAGAGGGGGGGGGATTAGGGGTTTTGTTTGTTTTAGTTGTTGTTGTTGTGGTGGTGGTGGATGTTGTTGTCCTCCAATAAACACACACGGCTTGCCTTTTCTTGTATTTTATTGAAGTGTTTCCACTCCTGGATTTGCTTTTGATATTTTGGTAAAACTGAAACATTACAGAGAAAAAAGAACAATCATACTATATAAAGAACAATCATACTACATAAAGAACAATCATACTACATAAAGAACAATCATACTATATAAAGAACAATCATACTACATAAAGAACAATCATACTACATACAGAACAATCATACTACATAAAGAACAATCATACTACATAAAGAACAATCATACTACATAAAGAACAATCATACTACATACAGAACAATCATACTACATACAGAACAATCATACTACATACAGAACAATCATACTACATAAAGAACAATCATACTACATATCATACTACATAAAGAACAATCATACTACATACAGAACAATCATACTACATACAGAACAATCATACTACATAAAGAACAATCATACTACATAAAGAACAATCATACTACATAAAGAACAATCATACTACATACAGAACAATCATACTACATACAGAACAATCATACTACATACAGAACAATCATACTACATAAAGAACAATCATACTACATATCATACTACATAAAGAACAATCATACTACATAAAGAACAATCATACTACATAAAGAACAATCATACTACATACAGAACAATCATACTACATACAGAGGTCCGTGTAGGAAGTATAATTCATTTACAGTTGTATAATGAAAGGACAGTTTAGGGCGTATTGCCTAATGTCATTGTCCGAGACGTGCAATGCAATTCAGCGCCAAAGCGTCCGCCTGTTCCATTATCCAAGTTGTACAATGAAATTTGAACAAGGAAGTCGAGAGCCGGAAACAGAGACAGCTCGCCTTCAAAGTAAAGCAAGGTAAAAGTTGCGCGTTTTGAAGTGTGTTCGTTGCAATGGCTGCAGGAGTCAATTTAAGGAGAGCAAAACAAAATAAATAAACAAATAGCCTAAATAATTAACATAATTCATAGCTGTCAGTCATACAGTCATATTTCTGCCACTTTCCCACAAGACTGATTGTGAATAAATTGCAAATGGTAGCAAACACTGGAATTATTATAGAGTGCTGCAGTGGCGGCTGGTGGAAAATACTGTAGGTGGGGCTCTATATGGGGGGGGGGGGGGTCTGGGGGTTGTCCCCCAGAAAATTTTGAATTTTGTAAATGTGATTTCCTGCATTCTGGTGCATTTTAGGGTGACCAGCTGGAGATCCCAAATCATTCACAATGATAAATTTGTGTGTGGGTAAATTTCAATGTTTCACACAGACTCATATTTATTGTTCGCTATTTGGTGAATTGCGTCCCCCTAAATATATGATGGCGACGCCCATGTCCCTTATACCAATAAAATAACTCAAACCAGTCAATACCAATGGTCTAAAAAGACAATATTAATTTAACTGCCATGTAGAAATCAACAGTTTCACAGGTAATGATAATGAACAAGTTGCATGTTTATTATACTCCGTGTCCAGATAGAAAGTGCAAACACAAAGATAAATTATAAAAGGTAATACAACAATCTAGTTATTTAAAGATATGTAGTCTACAGCTGGGGATTGATTAAAGTTCACTGTAGACAAATTGACAACTGGATAATGGATAACAGTCTGTGTTGATACAATGAAAGAGAGAGAGAAGGCTCTCAAAGAGAGGGTGGGACAACCAAGTATGAAAAGAAAGATAATTTTAACATTTTAGCTATAGTATGAAACACAGTAATCCAGCTCAGAACTTGGAAACAACAAAACAAAGCAAACATACAGTTATGTTCCCATTGAGATCAATATTTAAATGGCAAATGTGTGTGAAACATGGTGTGTGTATATGAGTGAGTCAATCAGTGAATGAGAGAGTGTGACAGAGACAGCCAATAAAGCTTATTCAATTGAGGGAGGAGTGAGAGACAGAGCACGAGAGAGAGAGAGAGAGAGAGAGAGAGGCTGTAATGGTTTTTTTCACGGATTGGCAGTTGATGAGCTCCAGAATGCGTCCTGGCGGTCTTCCCCCTCTCATAGTCCTCCTCACTGGGGAACCATTGCCACGCGCTGCCCCTGTGTTTACACGTGGATTTTGGCGCACTTCTGCCGTGCAGATCTGCAAATGCGATCCGTGTGTAAAAACCATTTGTCTGTAACTTCACGCAATACAGTCCACACACCACTAGTCGGCGCGTAGCACCCAGTGACGTTAAGCGTGTCATTGTCATGGGTAACATGGCTGCCGTTAATGAGACTGGCCGGTCGTCGGAAACTTCGAACAACTCATGGGCTTTTACAATGCGTTTATTTATGAGGAAAACAAACGTTAACTTACCCATGAGTTGTTTGAAGTTTCCGACGACCGGCCAGTGTCATTAACGGCAGCCATCTTCCCCATGACGATGACGCGCTTAACGTCACTGGGTGCTACGCGCCGACTAAGGGATTTTTTCAGAGCGCCCCCAAGCTATAAAATTCGACGACGCTGATTGGCGAAATAAATATTTTTTTGCATAGCAACCGGGGAACCATTGGCTTAAATTCCAGCACTGTTGTGCTGATCAAACTGGCGCCCAGGGAAGACAGCCTATTGGCTGCTTACACACGTTGAACGTGACAGTGAACGTAACGTTGAACGTGACAGTGAATGCAGATATCATTCTGGAGAGTTCTGAAGTAAAATCATTATTAGCATGTAATTAACACCGAGTCTTTTTTTTAAAATATATACTTTTCAAAATGAGAGATTATATAAAAAAATAAAATAAAAACAGGCAGGCAGGTCGGTGGGAGGGCGGCGCCCCAGCGCCCTCTATGGGCGAGCCGCCACTGGAGTGCTGTGATTCATGTAGGCATGTCATGATTAATTTATAGGGATGCTCCGATCAATCGGCCGCCGATCGTTATCGGCCGATATGGACCCTAAACAGGTTGATCGGTGGGCTCTCAAAGTGCAGACCAGAAAAGCCGATCGCATATAAATATATATATATATTTTTTTTTCTTTTCTTTTTTTTTCTTTTTGTATCCGAGACTGTTTTTCTGTGCGTGACGTAAATTAGGCCTATATGAAATTGTTTTGTTTTCCGCGCGTGACGTAAATTCAGGCGTGCAAACTAGTCACCTTTCGGCGAAATTCGCCGTTTTGAAGACAAAATGTAGCCCTACCACTTGTGTGATTTGTGGAGATCCGTTGAGAAATGTTTTTTAGGGGGGGGGGGGGAGGCGAGTGGGCAGAGAGAAGACGCAGCATTCTGTCAGGCGGCACGACAAGCGGGCGCACTCCCGTGGAACTGACGCTTCCGTGCTCGTCGAACGCATGCGCGCGCTCGTGGGAGCCGTTGGAAGAGTTGAGAACTGTTTACATCTTTCTGACGCGGCGGTTGAAAAATCGGTCCGCGGTGTGTTACGTCGGCCATAGTGTTACAATCGCGCGCGCCCCCCCCCGTCAAACAATCGCGAACACTCCCCCCCCCCCCCCCCAACATCTATTCTGTGATCGGTATCTGCAGATTACTGCAGATTAATGATTCCTGTGATCGGTGATCGGATCGGCCCCCAAAAATGCTGATCGGAGCATCCCTATTAATTTACACTAATTAATTTACAAATTTCAACTTATTTATTTGATTAAGGCTACCTAATCGGTTACTTATTAGATTAGATTCAACTTTATTGTCATTGCTCAGAGTACAAGTATGCTAAACTGCATTTTGTTGTCTCTGTACTTGTACAATTAATTTGTGCACGTACGTCTGCGTGCGCATTAATAATTATGGAATAATAATATGAGTCTATAATTCATCAATGAAACTAGGATAATAATAGGCCTATCAATAATTATAGAATAATAATAATATGAGTATTATTCATCAATGAAACTAGGATAATAATAGGCCTATTCATAATTATAGAATAATAATATGAGTCTATTATTCATCAATGAAACTAGGATAATAATAATAATATGCCTATTAATAATTATAGAATAATAATAATATGAGTATTATTCATCAATGAAACTAGGATAATAATATGCCTATTAATAATTATAGAATAATAATAATATGAGTATTATTCATCAATGAAACTAGGATAATAATAATAATATGCCTATTAATAATTATAGAATAATAATAATATGAGTATTATTCATCAATGAAACTAGGATAATAATAATAGGCCTAATAATAATTATAGACTAATAATATTAGTCTATTATTGATGGTTTTTTGTTTTAGCTGTATTGCCATTCATGTTCCTATAACACAGAGGAGCCTGAATGGATTAAAACAAAATACAAACGAAAATAAAACATGAATGACAATACAGCTAAAACAAAAAACGATTAATAATAGACTAGGGTCCACGGCGCACCCGGGTCCAGGTCCGGGTCCAGGTCCGGGTCCAGGTCCGGGTGCGCCGTGAGTCCGGGTCCAGGGTGGACTAGCATGGATCCGCCGCCAGGCTCGGCGCTGTTTCCAAATCAGATAAATAGTCTATAGAGATAAAAGTTTTACTTTATGACAAATGAGTTGAATGTATGAAAACACGTGACGACGATGTTACGGCGTCCCGTTACGTCGGTGTTGATTGAGAAACTCACCTTGCTCACTTTATTCTCACTTTATTCTCACTTTACTCTCACTTTACTCTCACTTTAATCTCTTCTTCTTCTTCGGTGGTAAGCACGGAGTTTGACGTCCATTACTGCACAATCCGTGTATCTTCCGTTCAATCCATATCCGTTTGGAAATCAAAACACGAAAAACGAAAAAAAACGTTTGATTTCATGTTTTAATTATTTGTTTCATTTTAAAAAATTAAAAAAAACTAACTGTTTCATTCAAAATATGCCTGTAAAATATGAATTGATGGTCATTTCTCATTTTTATTTTCCATGTCTCGATTAACATAAGAAAATGGGAAAAGAGACAAACAGAAAATAAAAAAATGGGCATTTTATCAAATTCAAAATATAGCCCCCGCCTCCCTCAAAGATTCGGCAAATCTTTTCCATGGACATGTCCTCTATCCTCAAATTGACCCTCCTTTCCCCTTTAAATAGTGTGTAAGTGTCCATGTTTAAAATCAAATGAATTGCTGCTCATGGACCGCCGCGTTTTGCATGGAACCGGATACTGAAAGAGGTTGCGTCCGCGGGAACCTCGGGGTCATAGACTCCTGACCACATGACCACTAAATTGCAAAATGTAATTTTCAAAATCAACATTTGGGCCCTTATTCTCATACTTGATATTCTGGTCATGCATTGTGTTTAAAAAAAGAGAAAAGTGGGACTTTTGTATAATGTATGTAAATGAAAGATTGATTATTGAAAAAACAGGTCACTTTTCGTTTTTCGTGTTTTGATTTCCAAACGGATATTCTTGAACGGAAGATACACGGATTCTGCACCCTCACCATGGATGTGTTTTATTTAAGCAATATTACACCAGAGGGTTATCTTTAACGTCATTATTAACGCGGTTATACAACAATTACCAACTTCAATAAAATATATAATTCAAAATGTATTCATGTTTTGGGGCGAGACATTAGATAACAGACATTTCTTTGCTCACCGTTTCTGTTCTGATCTCCGTTGCTATGGAGATACGCGGGGCTGAGTAACACCTATCACAGAGCTGCCAAGCGTCACGCTTTGAGTGACAGTCGCAATGTGACCCATTCTCACACCACGCGCCACACCTGACATGTATCCGCTAATTTCCCCATTCAATACACTATATTAATAATTAATATTTATTTCATGATAATAAACTTTGGTCCTCGCGGCCGTAGTTCGAGTATCTCTGATTGACTGACCGAGAGAACCAATCCCAGACCAATCCAACAGTCCTTTGTGCCTAAATCTAACCAACCACGGAAGGCACCGCGCAATATGAACCAATCAGAAGCAACGGGAGGCGGGTCTTGGCGTCTCTAACTCTCTATCACACACAACAGCGCCGACATTTAAAACCCACTCGACGTTCTCCTGCGACAAACACCGACAACATGAGTCCCCAGCTAAATGATAGACAGTTGGTTGAAATTAAATATGTAAGGGATAATGCCCGACGAGGTGTGGAATTGCTAACAAAAATGTCGATAGAATTAACTTATTGTGTGCATGAATTAGCATCTAATGATCTTTGTCTTTTGATATAATTGTCTCAGCAGCACGCCACCCATTTCATAACAGAGGACCCATTAGATGTCCCTTTGGCGGACACTATTGCTGTCCATGTTGTAATTTCACAACGACTCAAAGACATTTCTGTCTCCTCAGAAAGTGAATGGCCCATAGGGGTCACTGCACACCAACGCTTTATTCAATAAATGACTTTTCTTAAAGCGTTCATGGTGTGTCTCCCACGTTTGTCATGGCTGAAGAGGTTATGACGGCAGCTGAAGACTTTTATTCTTACCCTATGTTAGCAAAACAAATTCTCTTGTAGTCCCTGTTGTACTACAATAACATATATTTTAATGGATAAGATGCATTTTAGTATCTTAAATCAACTAAACTACCACTAAATAGGTATTCCTCATGGTTTGCCCTCTCAAAGGCTGAGTGGAAGTTCTCTCCCGGACGTCGACTTGAAGATGGAAAGGGTCATTATAGGAATAGTGACAGTATTCACATGAACACAGGGGGAGACAGTGTTATAATTATTCATGTGTCCTTCATTTCCAGAACTACCTCATACAGATTGTGGTAACATATATTGCATATGTTAATATAGCCTACATTGGCTTTTAGGTTATGAACATTTGTTAACCATATATTCACAGTATAAACTACAACTTCTTGGTGGAGATTCACCTGAAAGATATTCTTTTGTTGAAGTGCGCCATTGGGATATTTCTGAATAGCAAAAATCATATTATACATCAAATAGGGCCGCTGCTATAAAGTCCTATAGGGCCTACTGCTATAAAGGCCTCGTGTTTTATTGATTTGCCTTATTGACTACAATTGCCAAATACAATACTGTATTAAAATGGTAGATAATGCAGTGGGCCTTTAAATGCTGTGGGAGATGTGTTTCAAAAAGTTAAACTCAACTCGCCCAATGTTCCCAATTCATACCACGAAGATGCAAAATTATCCAAGTGGAGGCAAATAATGACGTATTCCTGCTATGTATATTACACAATATAAACGCATTTGTCTTTTTTTGGCTGATCTAATTAT
>JAOPHQ010001848.1:0-36102 GCA_030340625.1 Merluccius polli | reverse complement strand
CAACAGTGAGTGAACACACAAACTTGCCATCTGATGCACACATCACCATCTTATAGAAATAATACAATTTAGAAACCTAAGTGTTTTGTTCAAATGAGTCACATAAATAACATTACTGATATTATAGCGTAGCGCACACATGGGACTCAACTTTTATAGTCAGACAGAAAGTGTGATTATTTCCGCTTTCATTTCTGATATTTTACACATATAACAGGATGAATACTGTGGGCCTACACACCTTAGTGTGATTATAAGTGATTATAAATAAATGTGAATGAAATTGGCGTGCAAATGAGTTTCTATATCCCATTCATTGTCTCAATGCGCTATGCAGTACCCAATACGGTACCGGTATACGGTGCGCTATACTCCATGTTTTTTTGTGAAAAAAAACATGGAGGACCTGTTTATTGGCTTTCTAAATGTTATTCTATCATATGATGATATAGGCGTGTGCACAATAGGTATTTAGGAAAAGTCGGGGCAGGAGGGAAACATAATAACAATGCAATAACAATGACGGAGAAATTTACATTTTTGAATCACAACGCCCAATGGCGTCGGCTCTGGCACTTCTGACCAGAAATTGCCTCTGCTTCTTCCGATTTAAACGCCTACAACACTAAAATATTATTAATCATACTGGTGATGGGGCTTGTGTGGGATTACATAAGAACAAACAAACAAAAGGTTTGGGAAACCCTGCTCTGTCTGTACATTCGTATTTGCTTGAGAGAAACCCACATCAGATGAGTCATCCTTGCGCTTGTCTTGATTCGTAGAGCGTGAGGTTGGCCCGTCCTCCCGGCCTGGCAGCCCACGGCCCCAGAGGGTGTCTCCCAGTGGCTCCAGCAGCAGCGGGGTGCTCAGCAGCCGCAACAGCAGCTTGTCCAGCACCGAGGGGGCCTTCAAGAGCCTGGGGGTTGGGAGATGGTGTTTGTCTATGAAAGTGCCAAAGAGGGCACCGCCGGTGTTGGCGCCCGGAGCATGAGGACTTCAGAGAGGGTCACGCTCATTGTGGACAATACACGCTTTGTGGTAGACCCGACCATCTTCATCGCACAGCCAAACACCATGTTGGGCAGGTAGGGCACTGTGTAGTAACTGTGCATGTAGACGGTAGGGTTGGAACCAGTCAAGGAAGTCGATGTTCTGTATCTTCCACTCAATGGTCGACTTAAGGGTTTGATTGTGATTTTATATATCTCGTAGTACATTGCTAATACATGGTAGCTGTCTTTTGTGCAGTTATCCATTGTGAATCCATTTGAGTACAGTTTTTTTTTTTTTTTACCAATGCAGCAGATTCTTTTTACTTTCACCACTAATAACCAATAGGAGACGAATCCTGTATTGGTAATTGGTAATTCTAACAGAGTGAAAATAATGGCAACAATAAGGCAAAGCTTGCTTCTTTCAGAATGTTTGGCTCAGGAAGGGAACATAACTTCACAAGGCCCAATGAGAAAGGGGAATATGAAGTTGCCGAGGGCATCAGCTCAACAGTGTTCCGGGCTATTTTGGTAAGTCCTTCATTGCATTCTCACTCTTGCCGTCTGGTTTGCCTTACTGCACTTGCCTTTTCAGTGAAACGTCATTGCACAGTCTGAAACATTTCTGGAATTGTGTGATTGGCAGGATTACTACTAATCTGGGATAATCCGATGCCCTGATGGAATCGCCATCCCCTGAGCTGCGGGAGGCATGTGACTATCTGTGCATATCTTTTGACTACAGCACCATCAAGTGCAGAGACCTCAGTGAGTTTGGTTTTTTTTCAAACCGAACATTTAGTTTTGAACATAGCCGCTGACTTTTTATATCATAAATGATCAATATTTTATAATAATATACAATAGAATATATATCATATTTGTATGGGGTATTCAATTCTCAAGAAAATAGTTTCCATCTCTCAGGCCACCAATGATTAACATTTCTAACGGCTCAGACAGATCAAAAAATCATTCAAGTCACTCAACAGCAAACAACACCAAGTGTGCATACTTGAATCACAATCAACTGTTGCTGTGCTTATGTTACCAGTCGTGTACACAGGGAAATGCAACATGAAAATATGGTCAGGTTTGAAGTAATACAGTTTGCCCTTGATGTTTCCACTGGCAGGTGCGTTGATGCATGAACTGTCCAACGGACGGCGCCCGGGGGGCAGTTTGAGTTTCACCTGGAGGAGATGGTTCTGCCTCTAATGGTGGCCAGTGCCCAGAGTGGAGAGAGAGAATGTCACATTGTGGTGCTGACTGACGATGATGTGGTGGACTGGGACGAAGAGTATCCACCACAGATGGGAGAAGAGTATTCACAGAGTGAGTATATTATAGCCCAGTTGGTAATATTGTGATGTATCAATATTATTAATGTTATGAAAAGTTGTTCAACTAAAAGTGCAGAACACATTTTGATCAATGCTGTTTTACTGAAAAAACTCTTTTTTTGCAGTTATCTACAGCACAAAACTGTACAGGTTTTTTTAAGTATATTGAGAACAGAGATGTTGCCAAATCAGTGTTGAAGGATCGGGGTTTGAAGAAAATCAGATTGGGTATTGAAGGTACGTTGATCTGTCGGATACATTACCAAGCTTCTTTTGTAGCTCTCTTGCCCTCATGAAGCACTGCTGTGTGGTTAAGGAAACGTCCTCTCTCATTGAAAATGGCTGATTACTCATTAAGAAAAGACTAATGTGGGAATTTAAATACAGCAGAACTTCAAATAAAATCAGTCAAATAAAAATGCTTGGTTTGCGACATCTCGAAAGGTTAGTTGTTTTTGTTCAAAACCCAATGAAAAGACTGTTTTGGTGCACTGGAGTAAAACCTTATTGATACTGATGGCTGCTCACCTGAGCTGAGGTATTTTTTACATTCCCAGTGAACTGCAATGCAGTCCAGTGGGGGCCCAAACCATGACACACAGTGATGGATAACAGTCTCTAACCAAACCATGACACAGTGATGGGTAACAGCCTCTAACCAAACCATGACACACAGTGATGGTCAACAGTCTCTAACCAAACGGCTTGAGACTCGTATTTTATTACTTTTTATTACATTAATCTTCTCCACTGCATGGTGTATATAGTGAAAGTTGGATTGGTATGTCTTCCAAGCAATAAAGTATCTATTGTAGGGCTGCAACTAAAGATTATTTTCATAGTTAATTAATCCCAACGATCATTTTTTCGATTAATCATATACTCTAGAAAAATGTCATAAATAATAGCAAATGCCATCAGAAGTTGTCTTCAATCTGCTTGCTGAAGTAACTAAACTAAAGTATTAATTTTTATGATGATCCATTAACCAAACATTTGAATTTCTGAAGCATCAAGCAGCAAATGTTTGGTATTAATCGTTGCAGCCCTAATGTATCGAACTGGTAATATGTAGTGTTTTTTGTGCCCAGGCTACCCTACCTATAAAGAGAAGGTGAAAAAAGCGTCCCGGGAGGTCGACCGGAGGTGATCTACAACTACGTCCAGAGGCCCTTCATCCGTATGTCCTGGGAGAAGGAGGAGGGCAAGAGTCGCCCACGTGGACTTTCAGTGCGTCAAGTCCAAGTCCATCACCAACCTGCGCGGCGGCGGCGGCCGACATCCCCCAGGACCAGCTGGTGGCGATGCACCCAGGCCCTCAGGTGGACGAGCTGGACATCCTGCCCAACCAGCCCCCCCAGCGGAAACCACTACAGCCACAACTACAACAACAATGAGCCCGACCCTGACCCCCCTTCCCCTGCACTCTGAGGAGTGAAGTCCAGTCCTCTCTCTCGCACTCGCAGTCTCACTCTCTCAAAAATGCCTGGGCCCCACCCCCAGTGCTCTCCTTGCCCCAGCATGTTGCAACATGGAGGCCAGGGGCACCATAACCATATTGCATTGACAACTCCTCTGCAGCCTTAGAGCCTCAAAAACCTGATTGACTGTAAACACAAAGATAACTTAAAAGATGAGGGGAGATAAGACTGATGAAAGGATGAGTTCTGTTTTTTCTTCTTTTCTTTTTGTTGTTTTTTACTTGACCAAAGGAATTTATTTTCAGTTTGAAGTGAAAATCAGAAAATGGTTATTAATATAATTGTGATTTAGTACTTAACAGTGTTTGATACTTTGATTTGAAGGGGGTGCACCCAGAATGTTTTTTTATGTTATTTCCCTGGTTTGTTATGGTTTCTATTATAATTGTTTTATTTTGTACTTCATCCTGGGAGGCCTAACAACTAGTGAATGTGCTTTGGGGAACAGTGCCAGCATGTGGTTGCTGGATATGGAGTTAGTATATTGCTATCACCTCTGTCATTGTTTTCAATTCAACACACCGAAGGTGTCTTACGAATCTAGTGATGTGGTATTGATTGGCTGAGTTTGATTATGCAATGATATGCTCTTCCCATAGCCAACAGATACAGCAAGGATGCAGGCTGTTAATGGTACAAACAAATAAATAATTGTATTCAAAGCTTGAAATCATGACAAATAAGTCACAAATAAAAACATTGTAATCTCTTTTCCTGTGTTGTACTTGTCCAGTATTTTAAAGTAATTTTCTCCTTGCATATCTCCCAATTTATTTTAAAGGAATGTCCTACATAATATTTATGTAAGGTCTGTTGTACTCCTAAGGGTTTAATTAAATTAAAATTGTATTTGGGTGTGTGATCTGGTGTGTGATTGTTTAGTTTATTCATAGCCACACGATCTTACTGTAATTTATTTGTGAATAATAAGCTCACGTAAGCTCCTCTCCTCACAATGAGGCCAATGCTCTTTTGTGGTGCAATGTTTCAGGACAGTTGCAATGTCCAGATGATGGCAGGTCGCTGAAACAGATTCCCAATATACCCAGAGGGATCAATAAAGTGCAATCTAACATTCTGGCGAGCAGGGGATAAAGAAGCAAGTGGGAGCAATCTGAAACGTATTACAGTGATACACAAAACCATGTTTACAATTGTGTCTTACATGAGTAATGTCTATGGCAGTGACCTTGCTGAAAATGCAATTTGTGTCCCATTTACAAATTAAATAATTCAAGGGTGCATTCCTGCGGGTGCTGGCGAAGCATTTTTGGTGACTCACAATATTCAATTTCCCTCATTATTTCAGATAAGAATTTGCCATCTATCAATGGCCTTTTGACTGAAGAAGTCCATAATTCTAGATCTGTTGTGACTATTCTTCTAAACTATAGTCAAGGCCATGGTGCAGGTTTAATTTTCTAACGAATTTGCGCATTTGCTTGTTGGTATCCATCCATCCATCCATCTTCTTCCGCTTATCCGGGGTCGGGTCGGGGGGGGCAGCAGCCTAAGCAGGGAAGCCCAGACTTCCCTTTCCCCAGCTACTTCGGCCAGCTCTTCCTGGGGGATCCCGAGGCGTTCCCAGGCCAGCCGAGAGACATAGTCTCTCCAGCGTGTCCTGGGTCTTCCCCGGGGTCTCCTACCAGTGGGACGTGCCCTGAACACCTCACCAGGGAGGCGTCCGGGAGGCATCCTAACTAGATGCCCGAGCCACCTCATCTGGCTCCTCTCAACGCGGAGGAGTAGCGGGTCTACTCCGAGCTCCTCCCGGATGACCGAGCTTCTCACCCTATCTCTAAGGGAGAGCCCAGCCACCCTGCGGAGGAAGCTCATTTCGGCCGCTTGTACTCGCGATCTCGTTCTTTCGGTCATTACCCAAAGCTCATGACCATAGGTGAGGGCAGGAACGTAGATTGACTGGTAAATCGAGAGCTTTGCCTTTCGGCTCAGCTCCCTCTTCACCACGACGGATCCGTGCAGAGTCCGCATTACTGCAGACGCCGCACTGATCCGCCTGTCGATCTCCCGCTCCATCCTCCCCTCACTCGTGAACAAGACCCCGAGGTACTTGAACTCCTCCACTTGGGGCAGGATCTCATCCCCGACCCGGAGGGTGCACTCCACCCTTTTCCGGTTGAGGACCATGGACTCGGACTTGGAGGTGCTGATTCTCATCCCGACCGCTTCACACTCGGCTGCGAACCTGTCCAGCGAGAGTTGGAGGTCACGGTCTGATGAAGCCATCAGGACCACATCATCCGCAAAAAGCAGAGACCCAATCCTGAGGTCACCAAACCGGACCCCCTCAACGCCCTGGCTGTGCCTAGAAATCGTGTCCATAAAAATTATGAACAGGATCGGTGACAAAGGGCAGCCCTGGCGGAGTCCAACCCTCACTGGAAACAAGTCCGACTTATTACCGGCAATGCGGACCAAGCTCTGACACCGGTCATACAGGGAACGGACAGCCCGTATTAGGGGGTCCGATACCCCATACTCCCGGAGAACCCCCCACAGGACTCCCCGAGGGACACGGTCGAATGCCTTCTCCAAGTCCACAAAGCACATGTGGACTGGTTGGGCAAACTCCCATGCACCCTCAAGGATCCTGCAGAGGGTGTAGAGCTGGTCCACCGTTCCACGGCCTGGACGAAAACCACATTGCTCCTCCTGAATCCGAGGTTCGACTATCCGACGGACCCTCCTCTCCAGCACCCCTGAATAGACCTTACCAGGGAGGCTGAGGAGTGTGATCCCCCTGTAGTTGGAACACACCCTCCGGTCCCCCTTCTTAAAAAGAGGGGACCACCACCCCAGTCTGCCAATCCAGGGGCACTGCCCCCCGATGTCCACGCGATGCTGCAGAGTCGTGTCAACCAAGACAGCCCCACAACATCCAGGGCCTTAAGGAACTCCGGGCGGACCTCATCCACCCCCCGGGGCCCTGCCACCGAGGAGCTTCCTGACCACCTCGGCAACCTCAGCCCCAGAGATAGGAGGGCCCACACCCGAGTCCCCAGGCCCTGCTTCCTTACCGGAAGGCGTGTCGGTGGGATTGAGGTGGTCTTCGAAGTATTCCTTCCACCGATCCACAACGTCCCGAGTCGAGGTCAGCAGCGCACCGTCTCCACCATACACAGTGTTGACGATGCACTGCTTCCCCCTCCTGAGACGCCGGATGGTGGTCCAGAACCTCTTCGAAGCCGTCCGGAAGTCGTTCTCCATGGCCTCACCGAACTCCTCCCATGTCCGGGTTTTTGCCTCGGTAACCGCCACAGCTGCGCTCCGCTTGGCCTGCCGGTACCTGCCTGCTGCCTCCGGAGTCCCACAGGCCAAAAAGGTCCTATAGGACTCCTTCTTCAGTTTGACGGCATCCCTCACCGCCGGTGTCCACCAGCGGGTTCGGGAATTGCCGCCACGGCAGGCACCGACCACCTTGCGGCCACAGCTCTGGTCGGCCGCCTTAACAATGGAGGCACGGAACATGGCCCACTCGGACTCAATGTCCCCCGCCTCCCCCGGTACATGGTCAAAGCTCTCCCGGAGGTGGGAGTTGAAGCTCTCTCTGACAGGAGACTCTGCCAGACGTTCCCAGCAGACCCTCACGATACGTTTGGGTCTGCCAGGTCTGACCGGCATTCTCCCCCACCATCGCAGCCAACTCACCACCAGGTGGTGATCAGTTGACAACTCCGCCCCTCTCTTCGCCCGAGTGTCCAAGACATGCGGCCGCAAGTCCGACGACACGACTACAAAGTCGATCATCGAACTGCGGCCTAGGGTGTCCTGGTGCCAAGTGCACATATGGACACCCTTATGCTTGAACATGGTGTTCGTTATGGACAATCTGTGACGAGCACAGAAGTCCAATAACTGAACACCACTCGGGTTCAGATCGGGGGGGCCGTTCCTCCCAATCACACCCCCTCCAGGTCTCACTGTCGCTGCCAACGTGAGCGTTGAAGTACGAACGAGGGAATCCCCAGAGGGAGCACTTTCAGAGGGAGCACTTTCCAACACCCCTTCCAAGGAGTCCAAAAAGGGTGGATACTCTGAACTGCTGTTTGGACCATAGGCACAAACAACAGTCAGGATCCGTCCCCCCACCCGAAGGCGGCGGGAGGCTACCCTCTCATCTACCGGGGTAAACTCCAACATACTGGCACCAAGCCGGGGGGCAATAAGTATTGCCACCCCTGCCCGGCGCCTCTCACCAGTGGCAACTCCAGAGTGGAAGAGAGTCCAACCCCTCTCGAGAAGACTGGTTCCAGAGCCCTTGCTATGCGTCGAGGTGAGGCCGACTATATCTAGCCGGAACTTCTCAACCTCGCGCACCAGCTCAGGCTCCTTCCCCACCAGAGAGGTGACGTTCCACGTCCCTAGAGCTAGCTTCTGCAGCCGAGGATCGGACCGCCAAGGTCCCCGCCTTCGGCCGCCGCCCAGCTCGCACTGCACCCGACCCCTTTGGCCCCTCCTGCTGGTGGTGAGCCGGCGGGAAGGGGGTCCCACGTCATCCTTTCGGGCTGTGCCCGGCCGGGCCCCGTGGGTGTAGGCCCGGCCACCAGGCGCTCGCCGCCGAGCCCCACCCCCAGGCCTGGCTCCAGGGGGAGGCCCCGGTGACCCACGTCCGGGCGAGGGACACGCAAGACCATTTATTGTTTTCTTCATAAGGGGTCTTCTGAGCTACCCTTTGTCTGGCCCCTCCCCCTGGACCTGTTTGCCATGGGTGACCCTACCAGGGGCATAAAAGACCCCGACAACGGAGCTCCTGGGGTCATTGGGACACGCAAACCCCTCCACCACGGTAAGGTAGTAGCTCAGGGAGGGCTTGTTGGTAATAAAAATTTAAACTGTTATTCATTGTATTTGATGTTGTTGGGTATCACAAAACGTAATATAATACAAAAAAGTTGGTTTTTAGCCGTCTATATTTTAGCAGTTCGCGATTGATTCTCATTTCCCCCACAATGCATTGCATGACGTCACATCGGTGAGACGACAGACCAAAGCCCGCCGTGAGACCATTGAGAGAGACGAGTAGAGAGAGACTAGTAAGAGATTGTTCAGCAGATTATACAGATAAATACATATATATATATAGCCTAGATAGAGAGATAGAGAGATAGATAGACAGCGTAGAACGATAGACAAATAGATACATAGAGAGAGATAGCCAGATAGCATAGCATAGCATAGACAGATAGCGTAGATAGCTAGATAGATACACCCTCGAACCGGTATAATGCCGGGCTACTGTGCTTGTGCCGGTTGTAAGAACTCCACCAAAACTGGACACAGCTCCATGGCTTCCCGAAGGACAAGGCAACCCTTCGACAGTGGGTTCACTTTGTCCGAGTTACTGTGCGTTCACACCGAAAGCGCACAAAGAGGAATCCACCTTGTCCACTCCACCTAAGTAGTGATGGGTCGTTCGCGAACGAACCAGTTCGAACGAACGACTCTTTAAAGTGAACGAACTGACCTCGTTCGCCACTCTCGTTCGCGTCGTTCTTCTCGTTCGTCTCGTTCGCTGAGTCTCTCTGACGCGCTGATTCGCGGCGCCGCTGATTCGCGAGTCGTTCGCTGACTGATTGACTCGAGGACTGAGACGTCACTCACGACTCGTCATCACGAGAGCCAGCCAATGTATGTTGTTTGTCTGTCTGTGAGTCTAGGACGCTTTCGAATCACATCCCGCTGCGTTTGGTTTGTCTAACTTTACCTTGAATTGGGGGAATGGGGCATTTTGATCCTGACATGTCATTATGCATACATTAAATACATCTGTTGAACTCAAATTAAATACATATGTTAACATATTCAACCAGACACAATGTTGTATTTGCTATTAACACATTTATTAACACCATCAAGCACCATTGCACGATTGTGAATCGTGATTTCGTGATTAGTTAGTAAATGAGAAGAACGAGGGAGTCCGAGACCGACTCAGCTGCATTCATGATTCGTTTGAATGTTGTGAACGAGGAGGAGCCGAGTCTGACCGACTCGGCTGGCATTCGCCGTTCGCGAATGACAGCCGAGTCGTTCGCGATTCGCGAATTGAGAACGAGGGAGGAGCTAAGTGAACGACTGAACGACTGAACGAGTCAGTGAATGATTCAGCGCTACCGGAAACACGAACGAACGAACGAACGAACGAACGACTCTCTGTGGCGAACTGAACGACACGAACTGATTCGCGCAAACGACTCATGAAATCCATCACTATCATCCACATCCAGATTTTTTAACAGCATTACACGGGCACCTACCCCCAAAACCAGTGTCTGATCCAGAGACGTATTGTTTGTATGGGTATGATGTCCTTCGTTCAACACAAGCTTGCCTGTTGTTTTACTGTTTACAAAATATTTGGCCTCAATCTGAACATAATCAGGACAACTCTTGAATAACTGTTGAATGTTATGGCAACTTACTTGTTTATTGGTTGGAAAAATATGTAAATCTGAGCTGTCTTCACCGGTTTCACAATGCTGTAATAATTGTATGTCTGAATCTAGCATGGGGTTCCCTTTTGAACGACATCTAATCCTATTCAACAACTCTGCAAACACAACACACACACAACAAGTCCTACCTTCCTGTTTCAATATGCTACTCAAAAGATTCTTCCACCGCAAATCAGCAGAAGAAAAAGAACAAAACCACGTCGGGACCCCCAGCTGACGAACACAAGCTAACAAATCACGCTGCACGCCCTGCCAAAAAGATGGGGTACCTCTAGGTTTGAGAAAGCGATACCCATCATCAAACTGCAGAAACTGCTTAAACTGTTCTTCATCATTTAATAGATTTGACGATATCTTTTTAAATTGACCCCCTTTTCCCTTCCGCAATGCTATTGACACATTTGACACAACCTGTTGAACCTCAGACATGTACTGAGCATAGAAGATATAGTCAACATTTTGTGCAAATCTACCATCAGCATGTAAAATACGATTATTAAAATACCGGCCCATGAGATCTGCTATCATGGTATGTCCCAGATCCAGTGGGAAACATCCCTGGGAAACACTTTGCTTCATTTGAATGATCAGACAACATCTTGACAGGACTGTTGCCTTCTCCTGGAGCTAAATTTAATACGTTATCAAAATATTGATCAAGTGCTTCTTGACCAATGTCAACAGGCATAAGACAAGTGTCCTGAAACATACAATGTTGTTGTCTGTCATGCAAAAGCTCATCTTCCTCAGCAGCAACAACAGCATTACTGTCATCACTACCATCTACTGCTATACTATCCTGCTCTGCCACACTCTCTTGTTCCCTACAAAAGCCATTTAACCACGCTTCATTAAATTCTACATCCTTATAATGTACATTAGTCCGTTTCAAATACTGCAATGCTTGTTTGATGCGCATACTATCCACATACTGATACTCATAATGCCCTTTGTATGTGAGCTTGCGTTTCAGTTTTACAGGTATCAAAGATTCGTCCATGTCTGAACGCGGCAGCAAATTGCTCGTCTGTACAATATTAGCAGGAACACACGTTACAGGCCCATGGACGCCATTTTGCCCACCTTTAGGCAACGCCAACAGCTTCATGAACGGAATATGCAGCGCAATTAAATGTTGCTCTAAACTATTCAAGCATGCCAATTCTGGTGGAATAGAAGATGTTGCCAAATTATTTAAAGCAGATTCAGGAGGCATTGTACCCCTACTAATTTTACCGTGACAGGTGAAACAAATCCACAACTGACCCCTAGCTGTATCTAACCACTGACAAGGCAATACACAATCTGTACTACATTTATGCAAATATTCTTCACTAATACATTTACTTGCAATTAAACCTATTTCTTTTCTTTTACTATCCATGCTACAACATACAACTTGATTTCTAAACAGCTTTCTGAAACACACACAACAGACAAAATCTGGGCCATCATTTACTTTAGCCAAAAACTGCTGCATAACTACATCAAACTCAGTCAATGTTGCCTTTATATGTTGCCTCTTTAATTTGATATGTGCAATAACACGCTGCCTATACTGACGATTTCCATGATATTTCTTTCTACTCATGGATTTCACATTCAGCCTGTGAGACTTATTTGTACAATATTTAATTTTACTAATTTCCTTTACTCTAACCCTGTGAGACATATTGTTACGATATTTAGTTTTACTCATTGCCTTTACTCTAACCCTGTGAGACTTATTTGTGCGATATTTAGTTTTACTCATGACCTTTACTGTGTCCCTGTGCAACTTATTTCTACAATATTTTGATGTACTCATTAATAATAATAATGTACTACACCGCAGGTTTATTACATTTGGTTCAATAATGTCTACTTCAGCTTCACAAATTGGGGACGCAACTGAAGTCAAATTGTCTGCAATACTACTACGTTTTCTAAAGTTGTACCTATCCACTTTGCAATACCCATAGCAACACTGCATGTTTGGCTGCTGAACACAAACAACAGTCTCATAATGATTACCATTACAATTTTCTAAATAAATTGCCTGATATGACAACGGCCTGTCCTTACAACTATATTCAAGCCAGCGACCGTCACAGTATGTGAATATACTTACCCCAAAAAAGTCTGCTGCTGCTTGAATCTCTACTTCAGTGGCCCAACTACCGACATAGGCCATTTTTGACTTTGTGAGATATTCCTCCATTGAAGAATATTCAGCTCTAAAAATACCACCATTGGCTTTCAAATGCTTTACTATAGCAAGTCTAATTTTTCTGTGATGCTTCTGTGTACCACACACAGCATGACTAACTGCTCTAAAGAAACAGTTACCATCACCAATTATTTTGTCCTTCAGACAAGGAGCACCCAACACACCAACTTCTGTACTACGTGGATCTACTTTCTCAACTTCCCCACAAAGCGGTTTAAACTGGAACCCTTTACTCACAACATCAGCAACAAAAACAACATCTGAATTAACCTCAGCATAATCGCTGGATTTTAACTTCTTTGATGAAGACATGCTCCTTGGACTTTTACGCTTAACACTTGTACTAGGCTGACCCTTACTTGTACTTGGCTGAACAAGTACATTACAACCTAACTGCCTTCCCCTGCTTTCTACAACTTTTGCACTGGAAAACACATGACTGGGTGAAACTGGACATCTGTGCATTACACAAACACCAGCAATCTCAAACGGTTTGTTTTTAAAATTAGCTGCATATTTGCAGATGTGAGCAAATACATCATCCAGACAAGTGAAATACACAACAACACTCTTCCCTTCGTCATCCAACATCCCATCCACACTGCGTGCATGCGAATCAACCCGAGCAAAATGGCCACCGTGACCAATGATTGCACATGTAGTACCACACACTGTCAGCAAACATGTGTGATATTTACCAAACATCTTAATTAATCCACATCTAAGACTAGTTGTTAAACCACTATCAATCAAATCACCTGACACTACATCAATATCTCCAGAAACGTACTCCCCATACTCAAAGTCAAATGTCTGTCCATCAATAACAGACTTTAGGGGCAAATCTAAAACACAAAGATGTTTAGACTGCTTCCTGTTCACATTGCTGTCTGCTGTTATCTCATTATACAGCTTATCCCCCAAAACTACAACTTTGTCCAGATTGTCAGTCTGCCATGAAAACACGCTATCAATGGAGTGTTTTGCAAGAGCTACCAAACTGATAGCCATACACTGAGCTCCAGCGTGTTGAAACCGACTGCTATCCCCCTGATGGAACGATTCCCTGACAGAACTAACATTACTCTGTGAACTCTGACAGTACCAGAACCAAAAGCTACACACTTATCTTTGATGAAGGCTCAGAATAGGAAGATCCGACCTGCTGACCACCACCTCTCCCACAGCCGTGGTAGACGATGGCTCCAAGGACCTGGTCACAGCAGTTGGAGTTGCATCCACCTACAAACATAATAAAATACATTACAAAAAACTGCTATTTTGCATTTGCATAATTGCCAAGTTACTGCAAAGTAAACTATTACGTTATTGGTGTATGCAAATTTAAACTGTACTAATAAGTCATTACATTTATAAAATAAACACAAACCTGGCCCATTGCAAGTCTCCTCCTGCAGGTCACACGCTTCGGTCGCCCTTCCACAATAGGTCTCTGATGTAAGAAATTGAAAACAAACTTTTAGAACAAATATTTCAATTTTTCAAAGGAACAAATACAGTTCTACAAAATCTCACTCAACACATCACATTTTTTATCAAATTACCGGTGAGCCTTGTGGAACAGCTGGGAGGTCAGGGCTCGGAAGACGTGCGGGAACCACAGCATCCATGGCCGCCAACACGGAACTGCTGAACCGGACAGGATTCAGCGGGATGAAGCACTCCCTCAGCACAATCGGACGTCCGTCCACCTGTGAAATACACATAAAAAATACATATTACTCACAATTGCCATTGCCTAAAATCCATGTACATAGATATACATATCTTAACCATCAAAGTATACTACAAACCTCATGCCGAACCACACGTCGCTTGGGTGGAATAGCGCGCTGTTCGTCTGACTGGATCCTCTGCAATGACAAATAGCAATACTTTCATGACAATTTGTGCATGGTGAACATATTTCAATTAGTCTCATTAGTTCAAGGTGTGATAGGGTGTGGCACTCAGACAGATTACCTTTCTTTCATACACAGATTACAACAGTGGCCTTAAGTTATGTAAATGATTGTTTACAGCCAAGTACTCTAACCACAGTTGTTGGCTAAATTACCCATTGAAACAGTTGGTTTCTTTAATTACTACTTTACTTACTATTTGTGCCGTTTACATTACACTTAATCACTTTCCTCAGCTTACTCCTACAAACTCCACATTACTCATTAGTTCAACTCCACATTACTCATTAGTTCAAGGTGTGATAGTGTGTGGCAATCAGACAGATTACCTTTCTTTCATACACAGATTACAACAGTGGCCTTAAGTTATGTAAATGGTTGTTTACAGCCAAGTACTCTAACCACAGTTGTTGGCTAAATCACCCATTGAAACAGTTGGTTTCATTATAACTACCTTACTTACTATTTGTGCTGTATAACTCTAACCTGGTTAGAGTTATACAGCACAAATAGTAAGTAAGGTAGCTGTCAATGGGTGATTCAGCCAACAATTCTGGTACTTGGCTGTAAACAACCATTTTACATAACTAAAGGCCACTGTTGTAATTTGTGTATGAAAGGTACATTGTCTGATTGCCACACCCTATCACACCTTGAACTAATGAGCAATGTGGACTTTGTAGGAGTAAGCTGAGGAAAGTGATAAAGTTTAATGTAAACAGCACAAATAGTAAGTAAAGTAGTAATTAAAGAAACCAAATGTTTCAATGGGTGTTTCAGCCAACAACTCTGGTTAGAGTTATACAGCACAAATAGTAAGTAAGGTAGTTATAATGAAACCAACTGTTTCAATGGGTGATTCTTTCAGACAGATTACAACAGTGGCCTTTAGTTATATAAATAATGTTTACAGCCAACTACTCTAACCACAGTTGTTGGCTGAAACACCCATTGAAAAGTTGGTTTCTCTATAACCACTTTACTTACTATTTGTGCTGTCTACATTACACTTAATCTCTTTCCTCAGTTTACTTCTACAAACTCCACATTACTCATTAGTTTTAAAAACACAAAATAATTCTACTGAAACATGTCCATTTGTACTTAAACATAATGGCAATGGCCATTGACTAATATATAACTAAATACAGATGGTACTGTGAAAATGTCATACCATCTAAAGTACATTTATTACAGCACGAGTTACCACATATATATATGGTATATGGTATATACTATACTTGATAGAGTTACACACATATTTATATATCTGTGTTAGGTCTAAGGTTATTAAACACAGTGTGCTGTGTACATACAGTGAAAGTAACCAACATTATAGTACCAATATGGCAAAAACTGCTGCTGTTCACATATAATCAACTATTGACTACAATTTAGACCCCATTACAACTTTTAATAAACTGATGAAAGAGGAATGATAAATAAACTTACCGTAAGAAGAAAAGGGATCACAAACTTCAAATACTTGAAAAATGCAAAACAGCTCCTCTCCTCTCTGTTCCACAAAAAGCAAGACCAGCTCTTGACTTTGAGCAAGCCATTTATACTTTCAAATCAGCCAATCACAACGCAGGGCAGAAAGGGGGCGGGCAGAAAGGGGGCGGGGCATCAACACAAACGCCTAAAAAACATGATAAACTAAAGTTGATGATTGCAATCTTTACTTTACAGCATAAACTCATGTCATCATGACTTTAAATACCAACTTTAATGCTATTTAGTAACATTCCCAGTGTGTTTTATCCAGAGCTCAGCTAATAACTCAGCTGTTTTGTCCACTATATCAGCCAACGTTAGCGCGTTCAGCGTGTCCCAGTGGAAGCACCATTAAAAACACAAAAAAAATGTCATTCCCATCCACACCACTAGATGGAGCCAATTTCCATTTCAGCTCTTTTCTTGGATGGTACAGGCCTTGTTAATCTTTGAATGGCATCGACATCAATTTACTGGTAGGAAAAATCAAAGCAAGTGGTTGTGACAGAAGTGGATGTCATATTTTAACAATAAGCCTCTGCTAATCGCTAATGTAAGCTAAGCATCCGTGCTGATGTGACAAATTGTAGACTACTGTGTGTGTGTGTGTCTATCTGTGCATATGTGCATGCTACAACGATTCTCCCTGTGACCGCCCCGCTCTACCGCACACTGCATGGACCTGCGTCGGACGCCAACCTGTCGCGACACTATCCACGACACGCCACGACAGACTCGGCGAGGTCCCGCCCAACGCTCCTTGGAGCTTTAATTCTTATTATTATTGAGTGTGCCTGAAAGAGCACACTATATACTATCCACCGGGCTTATTATTATTATTATTATTGAGTGTGCCTGAAAGAGCACACTATATACTATCCACCGGGCTTATTGAGTGTGCCTGAAAGAGCACACTATATACTATTGTAGTATATTCTTCTCGGCTGCCAGAATACTGGTTTGTGGATGATGAAATGATGGAGGTCCGCTCCCAAAAGTGAGTAAATAACTTTTTATTTAACAGAGAACACAAGCGGGATGACATTCAATGCATCTGAATGGTGGCCGAATCTTCTCCCAATCTGAGTCCGAATCCCCCAAAGGGGTCCGAAAACTCCTTATCCTCTCTAATGCACACACTTCTTATAGGCCTGAGCCAGACCATATGTGACAGTCCAGCAAGCCGAAACAATACACCCTCAGATCTACAACACAACACAAACAGCTCCCTGTCTTAAGTCACATATGGAGACACTTTCTGAAGTGATCAGGGCATCTTTTCATCAGTTTGGGGTCATCAGGCATCCTGCTGCCCCTCAGCAGGCCCTCAGGACTACCCCTAATTAGTTCACAGAGAGACACAGGATGTTCTCTCATGACACAGCAGTATTCTACATATGAAGAATGAGTGAAATACAATGAATAAAATAAAGAAGTAGAATAACCTGTAAATGTATATCAGAAAATACACTACATATTCCCCCCTCGTGACTTTGAAGAAGTCACGCAAAACTAACACAAAAAGCATATAGCATCTGTTCTTCTTGCTTGCATTCTCTCAAAAAGCTTTCTCTCATATTTTGATGATAATACATAAAATATATGACAGTAATTCTAGGTCCTAATTTATCAAGCTCTTTGGAGCAACTAATTTAGTCTTTTTAGCATTACCTTTGAATCTTATGCACACATTATTTTATTTACTTTTAAACTAGGTAAACTTATTCAATTGTTCTAATAAGGCCAAATTCATGAGCTAGTCTCGCCGAACTGGAAGAGCTCTTCCCAGTTAGCCATTCAGGATGAGGCACTTCTCTTCAATCCAATCATTGTCAAATGCACAACAAATCATCATTACACAGTGTTAACATCTTTCAACATCAATCACTTGTAAGGAAATCAATCATTAAAGGAATTAAAGAAAACATAAAATATAAAACATAAAAACACATCACATTCAGATAAAGCTATCAGTCATGTTGTCTCCTAGTATAGAAATTATGATCAACAGCTGGTCACAGGAAGCAATGTTCCTGTTGTTCATCCAGTGCTTGCAGTCCATTCCAATGTCCAGTTATGAGTCTCTGAGTCTATGTAGGGCAGGAGCCTCAGCTCAACTGTCCTTTCTCTGAAGGACCTCCCTCTATTGTCCTGAGAGGAAGAAATTCCAGAACCAAACAGTATCTTTGCAGAAAAATATCTGACACAACATAACCTAATCAGTATGTGAACAGTTGTTATTACAGTGTAATTATAGATCAGCCCTGTCCAAAATCCTGAATGAACCAAATTATCTTCTATCATTATTAATTAATATTCCCATAATTTGTTATTATTGCTAATTAATATTCAAATGATCCCCCCTTGTTACTTATCATCTACTTTGTTCCCTTTAGGTGATCATTAGTACTGGTTCCTAGTTAAAGTTTGAAGGCTGATTCCCATTTATATAGATAATAGTAAATAATTGTTAATACGTGAATTTCTGTGCACACTTAATATATCAAACAAATGTGTATACATAGATGGTTCAAATAATAGGTGAATATTAGTGAATAAATGAATATTTATGGTCACACTGGTCCAACATAGTCATTGAACAGTCATTAGTAAGTTTGAGTACTTAAAATTGATACACTTCAAATAAACTACCCTCGATTTCCTCATTGTCATTGTCCTGATTTTGATATAAACAATTATGCCACTGGAATGTCATATATGACATAAGACGTTCACTGGCTCTATCCCCTTATATAATAGGCGCTGGTTTTCTTGTTTGGTATCGATCAATACAGTTTTTGGTGACATTCCAAATGGTGTCACAAAGATCCTCTTCTATCATGCCTACATCATTAGCTTCTACATTTCCTTCATCGTTTTGGAAACATTCTAATCCCTGCTCTACATAAAGCTCAACCCCTTTGGGTACAGATAATTCTCCTATTCTATTGGACAATTCTATGTCCTTCTATAGATTTACTGTATTTACTTAACATTGCCTCAACATAAGGGTATTGACCATGCATCGTCATTTGGGCTCACTCAGTACGTTTACATGACACTCAAGAAAGTCGACTTATTGGCTTAATCCAACTATGATTGGATTACTAAAATGCATGTATACACCTTAGTCGAGCTATAATCGGTTCGAATCAACTTACTCATTATCGAGTTAAGACCCCTAGATTATGCGATTCATAGTCGACTAAGCGTGCATGTAACCAATCGAATAGGCTCTGTGCACAACTCGCGTGACGTACTTCTGTTTTCCCCGGTTGTCGGCAGAAGAGTTTCCGGTTTTCTTCCTGCTTCACTACAACAGCGGTGAATATGAATCAAAACGAACAAATGAGAGCTGTAACTGTACGAAAGAAGAAAAAAAATAACATGAGGGATGGATATAAGTTGCAGAAGGTTGTAGGGGGCTCAAATGAGCATTGTTGTTTGCCACTGTGTACTGGATCGAGACGGTATAACACCAAACTCATCTTCCACCGGTTTCCTAAACATACTGGCCACCGTACACAGTGGCTTCACAAGATCCGCAGAACCGGGTTTACCATTACTCCGTATACAAAGGTCTGCAGCCGTCATTTCACCAAGGACCAGATCCGCACCACTGCAAAAGGAAGACGGTTTTTAACTGCCAAAGCCATACCAACCTTGTTCGAGTGGAACACTTACAGCAACAAGACGCGGGCCGGTGTTTGGGAGCGCCGCACTCGTCCGACGTCGAGTCCGGAACCTGGCCCGGCGGAGACCGAGGAGGAGATGGAGAAATGATATGGACCCGAAGTGAACTGAGAGCTGTCTGCTGAAACATCGCTTTCTCGAATGAGTTTGTTGTTGCTGGTGACGTAAAGGGGTCAACCGGTGGCTCTATTAGCACTAGTTGAAATGGGTACAGCGCCACCTATCGTACCGGGGCATTACACGCTTCGGCCAATGAATCGATTTACTCGCCGCCATGTATACGCGGACAATTGCAGTTGTCAGGTTGCGGAGCATAGACGAGCTATGGCTTTAATCGATATAATCTGTGCATGTAAACGTACTGACTGTCGACATTTGCATTTGATTTCTTTCAAGTTGTTGTCTTGCCTGTTCTTGTTTTTTAGTGTAACTCCTCAATCTCTTGTTCACAGATTCCCCAATTATATTCAATACTAATTATCTACAATGTATCCTGACGACTTTTAGCACACATATAACAATTTTGTTTGTATCAGACTTCCAGTAAATACCACCCATGTATACCTACTGTTTGCTTATACAACCACTCTTTTGATTTTACCACAATTTGTTTTTCAATGCGTTCAAATCCATACTGTTTAAGTTTTCTTGTTGTTGAGAAGTTATTATTATTTTCGATTTTTTCATCAATTTTGAGTTGAATCTATTTTATCAGTAACCGGATTTGGATCTATTTTGTCATATTGAAGGACTATACCACGTTGGTCCTTGGTCACACAAGACACATTTGGTTTTAAGTCTAGTATTATTTCTAACTCTACATGCGGAAACCTCTTTTTACTTCTAATTTTTTACATACTACTACCCTGATCCTATTGATCTCTTGATTCTACTGTTATACACCAGTACATTGGTTCTTGCCGAATGTCTATTGTACATTGAACTTGTCCCCAGATTATTAAGTTATACTTTGGGTGTATAGCTACCTAGCATCTCGCTACCTATCATGACAGTAAGAATAATTTGTTGTTCGTCTGCATAGTTAACCTTTGAATATACTGTATAATTGAATATATATTTGAACATATAAGACAACTTGATTTTCTGACCTTTTTCCCTTGCATGTTTAACTATTCCGAATATCTCGGGGCTGGCCTTTCCTGCAACACATTCATGCTTTCTCTAGTGTTACCACCTAATTCCTGGTTGGTCCAGGTCTGCTCTGTTGTTGTGGTTTCACTCTTCCTCTGGATCCGTCCCTGGGTCTGTGGAATTTGCCAAAGCATGCAGAGGATCAGGAGCAGGCTCATCAGCCTCGGCATCATCATGTCTCTGTTGTTCCTGGCTGGTCTGCGTCTGGTCCTGGGGTGGTCGGTCAGTGCCGGGTTCACATGCTCCTCCTTGTGGTCCTCCCTCGTCTTTGGTTGAGCATCTTTTCTGCAGTGGTTGAGGTGGTACCAGGTGGGACTCCCTTCCACCTCGATGATGGAGGTGTCGCATTGGTGATTTTGTATGGTCCTTCTCTCCTGGGCTCGTTCCACTTTCTCCTGAACCCCTCAGGTACAACTGGTCATCTGGCTCCACCCCCCTTGGTGGTTCTTCCTCCAGCTCTGGGACTCTGTCTTTCTCCTGTTAGAATATGAGCTTGTGTATGGAAGTTAGTTGTCTGATATACTTTTTCCAATTCTATTTCTAATTGTTCTAATGGGAAGTGTAGGTGAAAGCATGGGTCGACCCTCAAGCATTTCATGCAGGATTAGATGCGTCATTCTGTTAGCTTGCATGCGATAACTCATTAGTGTTAGTGGTAGTGCATCTACCCAATTCAATTTACACTTCCAGAAATGTTGTTCATTTTTGTCTTGAATGTCCCATTCACTCTTTCCACCATTCCTTGTGACTGAAAATGGTAAACACCTAATCGCTGTTTGATGCGTAACTTTTGCCCCACACTATTCACAGTTTTCTGAATGAAAGCTGATCCATTGTCTGAGCTAATTTCTAATTGAATTCCAAACCTTGGCATGATTTTTCTAGTCAAAAACTTAATTACAGTAGTCACACTTTGATCTTTTGATGGGACTGTTTCTACCCATCTGCTGAATCTCTCAATTGACTACTAGCATGTACCTTTTACCTTATACACTTTTGATCATATCAACATAGTCCAAGACCTGATGTCTAAATGGTCCCTCAGGTATGGGAATGTGTCCCAATGGAGTAATGATTGTTTTTCTTAAGTTGTTTTCTGCACATATTTCACAATCATTGAGCTGATTATCAATCATTGTCTACAAGTATGGTGACCAAAAATCTTGTTTTCTGATAAAAACCTTGTTTCCTGATTTTAAAACCTTCATTACCTCCCCCCTTGCGCCATGGTCAAAACCATGCGCATCTTTAATGAGCAAATGTAACAGCCAGGTAGGTGCAACAAAACGTTCATGTGCACCACATCATGCACCTCTATCAATGTCTGATTATGATTGTCCAACTCCTTGTTCGAGTCTAAGTCAGCTAAGTAGTTACCTTCTACTTGTATCCCTACGAAGGTGCTATGCCCTTTAACCTCAACTACAGCCAATCTAGTAGAAAGGGAAATTGCAGCCAGTAAATCCTAAACAAAAATTTTGATATGATATGGGTTTACTATTAACTGCTTTTAAACCACGCTGTTACCAAATTTACCAAATCACACACCAAAAACAAAACGCAAATCCTTATACACCTTAAGGGTTTAAAAAGTTGACATGTCCTAGTTATTGCCACCATTTCCACTGCTTAAGCCGACATGTCTGAGATCTATCCTATCCTCCATCTTTCAACCCAAATGGTTTCTCCTTTGATGGTTTCCTCTTCTCGTCACTCTATGATCAAGTGAGTCAGTGCTCAGTGACTAGGCCAAGTAATCGTGACTGTGCCTGCCTTAGGTTGTCCCCAGGTTTCAAGGTGGGATCTTACCCGTCATAGGCTAACCAGCCTTCCCTACTGGCCTGTTGCAGGATGCCATATGTGGGGATAAATCCCTTCTGATTCTTATGTTCAGCCCATAGGATAGGTGACCGTGGAGGAGTAGAGACAGATATCTATGACAGCTATCCATGCAGTCCTGTGTATATGTAATGGAGACACCACACGTCGTTGACGCTGTAGTTATAACGCGTTGGTGGACAAAGCTAACAAATAAAAATATTCAACACAGCATAAGCAGATATTGCAGCACGTCGATGAGTCTAGGTGTCGCTGTTGCGGTAAGCATCGACTCATTTCCGGTCTACCTCTTGCTCTGTGTGTACACTGTTTGGTGTTGTAGCTGTCGGTGAACGCTGAATATACACATTTGTTTTACTCGTTACAGCGGTTATTTACCCGCTTAAACATTTAAACTTAAAATAGCGACAAGTCGCTATTTTAAGTCTTCACACGCTAGTTACATTAAGCATTAGCAGTTAGCGATGTCTTCTCCCTCTTCCTCTGCTCCTCTGTCCTGCTCAGTGTGCCAAATGTTTAGTTACTCCTCCACCTCTTTTAGTGATAATGGTACCTGTATTAAATGTAGTTTATTTAGTGCGCTGGAGGTGAGGATTAGTGACTTAGAGGCCCGGTACCGCACCACACCGTCTCCGGTAGTCTGTGCGGGCCGGCCGGCGGTAGCTCTAGTTAGCCGTCCCCCGGTAGACCCCGAGCAGCCGGGAAGCCACGGAGAGTGGGTGACTGTCCGGGGGAAGCGTAGCGGCAACCCACTGAAGCCCACGGCTCACCACCAGCCCATTCACGTTTCTAATACGTTTTCCCCACTCAGCGACGCACCCGCTGAGGAGCAGACTCTGGTTATTGGCTCTTCTATAGTCAGAAACGTGAAGTTAGCGAAGCCAGCGGCCATAGTCAAATGTATCCCTGGGGCCAGAGCGGGCGACGTTGAATCCTATTTAAAACTGCTGGCGAAAGACAAACGTAAATATCATAAGATTGTTATTCACGTCGGCGGTAATGACTCCCGATTACGCCAATCGGAGGTCACTAAAATTAATGTGGAATCGGTGTGTAGATACGCCAAAACAATGTCGGACACCGTAGTTTTCTCTGGACCCCTGCCCAATGTGACCAGTGACGTCATGTATAGCCGCATGGCGTCCTTCCACCGCTGGCTGTCCAGGTGGTGTCCAGCAAACCATGTGGGCTTCATTGATAATTGGCAGCCTTTTTGGGGAAAACCTGGTTTGATTGGGAGAGACGGCATCCATCCCACGTTGGATGGAGCGGCTCTCTTATCCAGGAATATGATGCAGTTTATTTCTAAAACCTGACAGTCCAGAGTTGGGACCAGGAAGCAGAGTTGCTGTTTAACACACTTCTCTGCGCTTCCTCTAGTACAGTCCCCCACCCACCACCCCATAGAGACTGTGTCTGTCCCCCCGACCGCCCACATTATGTAAAGAAATAAAAACAAGAGGCGTTAACCATGAAAACCTAATAACAATTAAAACCAACTCCTCAGTAGCACAAAATAAAAGAATTAAATGTGGACTGTTAAATATCAGGTCTCTGTCATCCAAAGCTGTTCTAGTGAATGAATTAATATCAGATTATGATATTGATTTGCTTTGTCTTACTGAGACCTGGTTGTCCAATGAGGATTATGTTAGCCTAAATGAATCCACCCCCCCCAGTCATATTAATACTCACATTCCCCGAGGCGCAGGCCGAGGAGGTGGAGTAGCAGCTATATATGACTCGGGGGTTTTAATGGACCCTAAACCAAAACTAAATTATAATTCATTTGAAAGCATTATTTTTAGTCTTTCTCACCCAAACTGGAAAACACTGGAGCCAGTCCTATTTGTTATAGTGTACCGCGCTCCTGGACCGTACTCTGATTTTATATCTGAATTCGCAGAGTTTCTATCAAGTTTAGTTCTTAAATCAGATAAAGTAATTATTGTAGGTGATTTTAATGTCCATGTGGATGTTACAAATGACAGCCTTAGTAACGCATTTACCTCATTAATAGACTCAATCGGCTTCTGTCAGAGTGTGAATAAACCAACCCATTGTTTTAATCACACTCTTGACCTTGTTCTATCATATGGCATGGATATTGAACATTTAATAGTTTTTCCACATAATCCTCTCCTATCTGATCATTATTTAATAACTTTTGAATTTCTATTATTTGACTATAAGCCATTAAGCAAAACTTCCTACAGCAGATGTCTATCTGACAGTGCTGTAGCTAAATTTAAGGAGGAGATTGCATCAGTGTTTAATTCAATGCCATATCTGAATATAACGGAGTCCTATATTAACTTTAGTCACTCCCAAATTGATAATCTTGTTAATAGTGCTGCAGGCTCTCTACAATCAACATTAGATTCTATCGCTCCTAGAAAACAGAAAATAATAAAACACAGGAAACTAGCACCGTGGTACAACCACCAAACTCGTCAATTAAAACAAGAAACAAGGAAATCAGAAAGGAAATGGCGCGCTTCCAATTTATTAGAAAATCGCTTAATATGGCAAAATAATCTTAAAAATTATAGAAAGGCCCTCCGTAATGCCAGAGGAGCCTTTTACTCGGCACTAATAGAAGAAAATAAAAACAACCCCAGGTTCCTCTTCAGCACTGTAGCCAGGCTGACAGAGAGTCACAGCTCTATTGAGCCATGTATCCCTATCAACTTAAGTAGCAATGACTTCATGAACTTCTTTTATAATAAAATTATTACTATTAGAGAGAAAATTAGTCACCAAATGCCCTCAATAGGTATCGCAGGCTCTCCAACATCAGACACTTTGACTGGTGCAAACTTAGATGTGTATTTGGAGTGTTTCTCTGCTGTCAGTCTTCATCAGTTAACTTCTATAATTTCTTCATCGAAGTCATCAACCTGTCTGTTAGACCCCATCCCAACTAGGCTGCTTAAAGAAATTGTACCCTTAATTGGCACTTCTTTACTGGAAATGATTAATCTTTCTTTATTATCAGGATATGTACCACAGTCCTTTAAAGTAGCTGTAATTAAACCCCTTCTTAAAAAGCCCACTCTTGACCCTGGGGTTTTAGCCAACTATAGACCGATTTCTAATCTCCCCTTTCTGTCTAAAATTCTGGAGAAAGTAGTCGCCAAACAATTGTGTGACTTTCTACACAACAATAGTTTATTCGAGGATTTCCAGTCAGGATTTAGAGTTCATCATAGCACAGAGACAGCTCTGGTTAAAGTTAATAATGACCTTTTGATTGCTTCTGACAATGGACTTGTCTCTGTACTTGTATTATTAGATCTTAGTGCTGCCTTTGACACCATTGATCATAGTATTCTTTTACAGAGACTCGAGCATGAAATTGGCATCAAAGGAACCGCACTAAGCTGGTTTATGTCATATCTATCAGATCGTTCACAGTTTGTACACGTGAATGATGAATCTTCAATAAATACTACAGTTAGTCATGGAGTTCCACAAGGTTCTGTACTTGGACCAATACTATTTACTTTATATATGCTCCCTTTAGGCGATATTATTAGAAAGCACTCCATTAACTTTCATTGTTATGCAGATGATACGCAGTTATATCTATCGATCAAACCCGATGAAATTAATCAATTATCTAAATTACAAACATGTCTTAAAGACATAAAATCCTGGATGAGCTGCAATTTTCTGATGTTAAACTCAGAGAAAACCGAAATTCTTGTACTTGGCCCCAAAAACCTTAGAGACTTAATGTCTACAGATATAGCTACTCTAGATGGCATTACATTGGCCTCTAGCACCACTGTCAGGAATCTTGGAGTTATCTTTGATCAGGATCTGTCATTTAATTCCCACATAAAGCAGACCTCTAGGACTGCCTTTTTTCATTTACGTAATATTACAAAAATCAGACGCATCCTATCAAAGACAGACGCAGAAAAACTAATCCATGCATTTGTTACCTCAAGGCTGGATTACTGCAACTCCTTATTATCAGGTTGTCCAAATAAATCCATTAAGATGCTTCAATTAATTCAAAACGCTGCAGCGCGAGTACTGACAGGAACTAGGAAAAGAGATCACATCTCTCCTGTACTAGCTTCTCTGCATTGGCTCCCTGTAAAATTTAGAATAGAATTTAAAATCCTCCTCCTCACCTATAAAGCTCTTCATGGGCAGGCCCCTTCATATCTCAAAGAGCTCATAGTACCCTACTACCCCACTAGAACACTGCGTTCTCTGAATGCAGGGCTACTGGTGGTTCCAATAGTTTCTAAAAGTAGAACCGGAGCCAGAGCCTTCAGTTACCAAGCTCCTCTTCAGTGGAACCAGCTTCCAGTTGTGGTTCGGGAGGCAGACACCCTCTCCACATTTAAGAGTAGGCTTAAGACGTTCCTCTTTGATAAAGCTTATAGTTAGGGCTGGATCAGGTGAGTCCTGAACCATCCCTTAGTTATGCTGCTATAGGCCTAGACCAGAGGTCACTAACAGGCGGACCGCGGTCCGGGTCCGGACCCAGACGCCGTCCTATGCGGACCCAGACCTATAATCAATAAACTATTGAGGGATTCTACATTATGACGGGGCGCTTCTATTTTAACCAGCGCAGCTTTTCTAGTCTTTACGGCATTTGGTTAGCGGACCTTACAGACCAATTGCATGTGAGTTAAGTATCCCACGTGACGCTGCTCAGCCAATCAAATTTATGGGGGGGGCGATCGTAAGCCACCCCGGACCTACGACCGACGGGGGGGCAGGTAGACACCGCTAGACACACGGGACTCATACCGGTGATCGCGGCTTTAGTTCCCCGTGTCTGATCGCTGTAATTCGGAGCGTGAATATCGGTTGAATATCTAATATCTTTCTAACTTTAAAAAACACTTTAGTATTTTTAAGCCGATAGTCGCACATCCCTCGTAACTACGCCGTGAAGGTGAACCCTCCCGGACTCCGCTATTAACATGAACCGCTCCGCAGGAGGAGCCGCACGTCCACACGCACCGGACACCACAATACAAACACACATGTTTTACATTTGATTTTAAATAAAGTTGTCTGCAGTTATACGGTTAAATACGATTATTAAAACCCTAATTATGACAGTCCTGGACCGGCCCAAAAATGTGCATCGGCTCACCCGGTACGCCCGATGGCCAGTCCACCCCTGCTTGTCCCGTTAGTTAAAAATAGTAATCCAATTGTGAAATCCGTGTTGTAATCGGCAGCATACAAGCTAGTTATCTTGAAAAGTAAATAAAGATTCAGACGTGCTGCGTGATGATGTGTTCAGGTTGGCTCAGTAAAACGACTATTAGGTTATCATGATGCGTTCAAGTGTAATGTAAAGAAAAGGGAAATTGAGATTTTGGCGAGAAACATGAGTAATACAGTTGTATAGTATATTAAAAATCTGGAGGATCATGAAAGGCAGACATGTTAATTTTTCTGCAAAAAAACCCCTGTTAAATTATGAGATTATATTTTATTTCCTTTTGTGTGACCCATATACATTATGACTTATTTTTCATTTGGTGCTGCTGATATATTCTTTCTATTGTTAGTTGTATGTCATTTCGAAGTGGCCTATTACATTAGCCATGTTTATTGAAGGCTAGAAACGTTTTTGTTATGCTCACTTGTTAAGCAATACCAGTTCTGTTGAAAACAAATTGTCGCGTCGTCTTTCCACCAAATAATAGAAAAGTATCGATAGTGGTATCGATAAAGACTCGGATCGATAAGGAGTATCGATAAAGGTATCGATATCAATAAATATTAACGATCCCCATCCCTAGAGACGAGTGAGCGCGAGACAGGGAGAGATGACGGAGAGACGAGTGAACGGGAGACAGGGAGAGAAGACGAGTGAACGGGAGACAGGGAGAGACAGTACACATGTATACTTCAATGATTAGTGACAATAAATATTTTTGAATTGTGAATTTGACTTTCTTTAATTTAACAGTCAGTTGCAGATGTTGATACAACTATAAGGCTATATATATATATATATATATATATATATATATATATATATATATATATATATATATCCGGACCTTCGCTTGAGGAAATTTTCTCTCACTGGACCTCTTGAAATTTTAGTTGAATACCCCTGGCCTAGACTATCGGGGGATTTCCCTTGGTGCACTGAGTCTCTCGCTCTCTCTCTCTCTCTCTCTCTCTGTGTGCACACATTCATGTCCCATTAATGCATGTTACTAACACTTCTTCCCCGGAGTTCTTGTGTTTTCTCGTCTCGCAGGTTCTCATGGATCCTGGCGGAGCCTCCATGGTCCTGCTTGACTGCCATTGCTAATATCAGTTACCAGTTATATACAGTTACTGTTGTTGCTGCTCGCTGTCCCCCATCATTGGTGCTAGTGCATTGATGTAGTTGCTTGCTCTCTCTCTCTCTCTCTCTCTCTCTCTCTCTCTCTCTCTCTCTCTCTCTCTCTCTCTCTCTCTCTCTCTCACCCCAACTGGTCAAGGCAGATGACCACCCACCTAGAGCCGAAGGGTCTGTCCAAGGTTTCTGCCTTTTAACAGGCAGTTTTTCCTTGCCCCCGTGCCAAGTGCTTGCTCATGGTGGTACTGTTGGGTCTCTGTAAATGTTATTAGGAGTTTGGTCTAGACCTGCTCCATTTGAAAAGTGCCCTGAGATAACTTCTGTTATGAATTGGCGCTATACAAATAAAATTGAATTGAATTGAATAACAGCATTAGGTGTTGGCGTTTGCAAGGTAAACCCAATTCTTCCCAATGTCAATAAACAATCTAGCTTGTGCATTAGATCCCTTCCCAGCAGATTGCTGAAATACTTTTCAGTGATCACTTTAACCAGGTTATTGCTCAAAAGGATGTTAACAACCTACATTGTTACTGAATAAAATGTACCTTGTAACTTTCACTCAAAGGTAAATAGTCTCATAAATAGGAGAAATGGCATAAAATTGTACAATACGGTAAGTATTGTTCTAAAACTCCACTGAGTTAACAGTAGCTCATTCCCACAAGCTGTAAAATTATTTGCAAGTTGGCCACTGGGGGTAACAACTATCAAACCCACACACACACGGAAGCATGTGTGCAGAAAACTTCCTGGACTACAACATGCAGTGCAGGTTTCTAGCAGTAGGGGAGCTGTTGTCTCCACCCGCTTTAACTCCATTCACATCAAACACAAAAAACAAAAACAAAATGAAATCTATTTCAACAAAACACATGGAAAGCAAGATATGGCTGGCCATGACAACAGTGGCGGGACTTGTATCACGCAGTCCACTCTCCCCCTTTGGAGAACACACCTACCGGTAGACTCTGGCAACCCAGAACAAACTTTTTTTTTAATTTTTTTTTTAAAACTATTTCAACACCACACAATGGAGGTAAACTAAGCAATCACTGATGGACTTGTTTCTGTGGACGAGCGGTCCACAAAACACTAAAACACTTTTACACACATAGTTATAAAACAAATACACAGAGAAAACAAATCAACAGAAAACACAAAAACAAATAACAGACACTAATACATAGTTTATCTCTACATGTGTACTTTCTATGTCCCAACAGATCCTTAACCGTTCTAATGTTCACAGCGCTTTCTTTATTTATGTTTTATTCTAACCCCTCTAAGTCCTGTGATCCTCATGGACATACTGAGCTTATTGTCCCTTTACTACTTTGCACTGTAAGGTGACCTTGTGTGTCTTAAAAGGCACCTTCAAATAAAATGTATTATTATTATTAATAATAATAATATTATTATTATTAATATTATTATTATCATTATCATCATCACCACTACTATTATAGGGTAAACTCCTGCATAACTCTTTATTGCCCCTCTCTCTCTTAGATTTCCTTATCTAAAGTACTTCTTGCAGCTCTAGTGCTGCCCTGCTTTATTGTCCTCTTCTGCGGGCCAGGCCCCCTTCTTCTCTCTCTGCTATCTGTCCCTCTCTCTCTCTTGACCACATTTCTCTCTTTCCCTTCTTTCACTTTCTCTAACTTTTCTTACACTTTCTCTAACTTTTCTTACTTCTCATCTCTTCTTCTATCCTTCTATTTTTTTCCCTCTGACTTTCTAAATAAATCCCTCTGTTTTAACAATCATCACTAACTTTCATCCCATTTTGCCATGTCCAACTTTCCTTTCCTTTCTTATCTATGTTTCCTAGTATGTTTTATTTTAATTTTATTTTTATCCCTACTAAACATTTCTAATAGTAATTTTTCTCTCTCCCCTTTTTAATCTATTTATGTTCTTTCCTTCTTTGTTAACCTTGTAATTTCTTATCATTACTAGACACCACACAAGACGTTCGAGATATTTCTTTGGAAAGGAGCCCCCTGGCCACGGAGGTCCCCTCCTTCGCTTAAGGTTCTCGTGCAAATGTAGATAAAGGAAAAGAATAAAACAGAGATTTAATGTCTATTTGAACAACTTGCTTCATATTACTGACAAGTTGACGCTTAAGAATAATCAATCAGCTGTGACACAAAAACACTTTTTTTTTCTTTTTCTCACAGTAATGACATCTGTTAACATAGTTATTTATGAATTAAAAAATTTTGATAATATAATTCATGATCAAGTAATGACCACCAATAAACAGCATCATTGTACTAGGCTTCAGTCTGCCTTCTCCCCCCTTGCAGCTCCAAAAGTGCAGTAGGGGCGTGACCACGCATCTGTGTAACTTGTAGCTCCTCCTAAAACCCACACATGCGCAGTTCACTTGTTAACGTGATCACAGAGAGAGCAGAGTTTGTCCAATGCTCTTCTGAATCAGAGGGGGAAACCTGGTGGCCCCCTGGCTAGAGAATTATTTACAACGCCCTTGCGAGTCTTTCCCTAGACCTCAGCCAGCAGCTTCTTAATCTAAACAGTTTCACATTTTCAAGAAATGATAAGAATTCTTTCTACAATATTTACATGAGGAGTCGTCACTCCCACAATTAGACCACTTGTCATTAATAATATTTTAGAGCTCAATTTGCAAATAAGTAACTTAATTCACTCGTCTTTTGCGCATTCACACAATGTACTAATATCTATAACCGCTGTTTATTGTACTTTTTCTTTACAGTCTCTCACATATCCGTCGCTAGGCACTTGCAAAGAACAAACATAGACTAAAATTAACTTTAGGCCTAATGATTCATATTCATTTTCTTACGTGCCAAATAATAGATTGATCATCGCCTTTTTCTTTGTCCCTTTTAACAGGGATTGGTCATCTACTTTTTCTTTGTTCTTTCTCCACAGCCGAACCATTTACTTCACAGTAACACAGAACAGAAACACACACAGACACAGAACATTAAACATTGAACACAACACTTATTTTGAAGCTTCTTAATTTTCCCTATCCAACTTTAGGTGTTTATGCAATTTTTTTTTTCTCTTTATTATTTTTAGGCTGTAATTTACCCGGCCGGGCTTTCATCTTTATCATCTTATTATCTCTCATTGACAGTTTACCATTTTATGCTGCTGCATGAAAGTTCTCCAACGACTTACTTTACTTTAGCGCCTGTCACAGTCACCGTCACATTATTTTGGAAGCGTGTGTCTCCTATCATCGCAAATGCATCTAAGTGCATACACATTCACTGACACTACTCTGATAGTGTCACTCCATTTGCTGCATTTTCACATTTGCCTTGGGCCAGGCCGCAAACTTGCTCTCATCAAAATGTACCCCAGGCTTTTGTCTCACTCAAAACATGTGTCTCCTTCACACGATGCATCCGAACATGCATATCACACATACATTTGATCTGTCATTGGTTTTAATTATTTTTTCTCGAATTGTTGCACATGTTACGAACCAATGACGGCTTTTCTTATCGGGTGATGAGCGCTATTCTTCATTCATCCTTCTCTACTCGCATTTCCATTTGTGCTGTCAATGGGCTTTTTCTCGAAACTTGCACACACTAAACTGTCTCCCACTGACGTCCTTAACCATATCAAAGCCTCTATTCCTCTCGTTTTTATTTTTGTTTTTTATTTCCTAAACGTTTTTTGTTACTTCTAGTTTCATTTGTTACTTTAATTTCATTTGTTACTTTAATTTCATTTTGTTTCTCTAAGTATATTTTTAGTAAATTTATAACGGAACTCTCCCATCCATCATCCACCAGCCTATTCTTCTCCGCAGAGAGTCTTTTTGGTTGCGGACCCACCGCATGACAGAAACCACCTGCACACAGTATAAAAACCAGAAGTAAGGTGAACTCACCTCTTGTGTACACGTCTCCTGGGTTTAAACTGCGTTGAGTTGATCTCTGGTCATCGATTTTGCGCATTCAGCCAATCCTGTTCGTGACGCCAATAATGTAGTATATTCTTCTCGGCTGCCAGAATACTGGTTTGTGGATGATGAAATGATGGAGGTCCGCTCCCAAAAGTGTCTGAGTAAATAACTTTTTATTTAACAGAGAACACAAGCGGGATGACATTCAATGCATCTGAATGGTGGCCGAATCTTCTCCCAATCTGAGTCCGAATCCCCCAAAGGGGTCCGAAAACTCCTTATCCTCTCTAATGCACACACTTCTTATAGGCCTGCCTGAGCCAGACCATACGTGACAGTCCAGCAAGCCGAAACAATACACCCTCAGATCTACAACACAACACAAACAGCTCCCTGTCTTAAGTCACATATGGAGACACTTTCTGAAGTGATCAGGGCATCTTTTCATCAGTTTGGGGTCATCAGGCATCCTGCTGCCCCTCAGCAGGCCCTCAGGACTACCCCTAATTAGTTCACACAATGAATAAAATAAAGAAGTAGAATAACCTGTAAATCAGAAAATACACTACACTATCCACCGGGCTTATTATTATTATTGAGTGTGCCTGAAAGAGCACACTATATACTATCCACCGGGCTTATTATTATTATTATTATTGAGTGTGCCTGAAAGAGCACACTATATACTATCCACCGGGCTTATTGAGTGTGCCTGAAAGAGCACACTATATACTATCCACCGGGCTTATTATTGAGTGTGCCTGAAAGAGCACATTATATACTATCCACCGGGCTTATTATTATTGAGTGTGCCTGAAAGAGCACACTATATACTATCCACCGGGCTTATTATTGAGTGTGCCTGAAAGAGCACACTATATACTATCCACCGGGCTTATTATTGAGTGTGCCGGTGTAACAGGGTTGGAAATACCCTTAGTTTGAATTACTAAAAATAAATGTTCATTACGACGATGTGTCGTTTTACTGCCACCTGGTGATTGAATGGCGCAACTGCACCAATTGTCCATTTTCACGCACCGTACATGCCTCAGCGGAGAAATTGATCTAAGCTGGAGGTGAGTATGTGTGCGCGATGTGGCCAACAATATTAATATGTTTAATGGTTTTGGCTTGTTCTGTACCGACCAGAGTTACCTATTTTGAATGTAAATATTACTTGTACATAATGAGGAAGTAACAGCCATTTTTGTGCAGGAATGATAACTATATTTAAATAGTACTCCCGACCACATGTTGAGCTAAAGCTAGTTAGCTATCTGTGAGCTTGCTAGCTTGCTCTCGGTTATGTTTGGTTTTCATTTTATATTATAACTGTTACTTTTTGTTGCACAGGTCTGATATGGTGTCATTATTCAAACAGGTGGGCTTTCATAAATGTGAGATTCAAATGTTGTTATATAAATGAACCACTATACGATCACATGTTCTGTGTAAAATGTCTATATGTATGTATTTTAAAAAAAAGAGAAATTGATCTAAGCTGGAGAGAATAAAGAGGATCGGCGTGAGACCAAGTGCTGTGTAGCGGTGTCGTCCTTCCAACGCTCCACACAAGTCCGCGGTCGAACACAACCGGTTACACTGGTGCCGTGACCTTGTGATTCAAGATCCGCTTGATGCGGGTCGCTTGTCCGAGGGCGCAGCGTGGATTGCGTGGAAGAAGTTCGTGTTGGACGCGGTCTGTCCTGGAGTTGTGAGTTACGGTCAGGTACTTTTGATACATCGCTAATTTAATAGGATTGTGGTTGCATTTACCTTTTCAAGTCTGTTTTATATATTTTTATTTTTTTATTTATTTTTTTATTTTAATTTGTCTCTGTTTTCATGGTGAAATGGCTAGCAGGTATCAGCCAAGTGATGATCTTGACCTTAGTCACTTCTCTTTTGGGAGGGGTAGAGGTGTAATGGGTGTTAATTTCCAGTCCAGTGGGTTTGTTGGGAGGGAGGTGGGTGCTTCGCCTGTGTTGCCTGCAAGAGAGAGGGATTCAGGGTCGAGTCAGGATCTCGATGGGTCACCTATGATGCAGAGGTCGCTGGACAGACCACGTCATTCAACACCCAGTGGTGGAAGTGACACATTACACCAATTCAGTGACATGATCTTGCAGTTAGGTTCACAGATAGGGGATTCTATTGTAGCCAAACTCATGTCTAGTGGTGCTATTGGTAATGTTAGCCAAATCAGTGCTCCTTCACACAACCAGGTCACTCAGCCTTGCAGCAATGCAAATACTTCTAGCGAGAATACACATGTTAGGGTCATTGTTATGTCTGATAAGGAACCCATTATTTTCAGGGGTGATCAGACAGACAAATACACAGTGACTGAGTGGGTTGATTTGATGAAATCATACATCAGGAAGCAGGACCATGACGTCTCATTACAGACAGAAGAGGTAATGGGGAGGTTAATGGGGAAAGCCAGGGATGTGGTTAAGATAGGTTTGAGGAGTGACCCCGCGCTTAGTGCCTCTTGCACCCCAGACGTGATATACAACATACTGACACAGTATTTCAGTAGCACGTCCTCATGCTTGCCCCTACAAACTTTTACTCAACCCTACCAAACTTGGGAGAGAACCCCATTGACTATTGGATACGCCTCAACAAGGCTGCGGACGTGACTGAGGAAGGTTTGAAGCAGCAGGGTAGACTCATGGATAATATGGGAGGGGAAATTGCTAAGATGTTTGTGAAGCACTGCCCAGATCCAGAGTTTGCGTCTGTGTTTAAATACAAGCAGATACACAAATGGACGCCAAAGGAAATACAGATGAGGGTTGATGAATATCAGCGGGAACAGGTGTTTTCTGCTAGGATGTACTTGCCGAAGACTCATGCAGCAGCCCTGGTTTGCCATGAGGCACATACAGAGCCTCACTATGCATGTGGCATGGGGACATCCAGTGCTGACTCTCAGTCTTCGCCAGCTACCCCTCTTGGGGTTTTGCCGCCTCTCTCACCCTCACCTGTCCTTTTCCACAACCAGCAGCAGTCTTTCTCTCCAGTCCATCAGAGCCAAAGGCCATATCCCCCTCTCTTGTCTCAGAACCAACTACAGATTCCCCCTCCTCTGCAGCAGTCCCAGAGGCCGGTTCCCACTCCTTTACTACAGGGCCAGCTGCCTCCAAGTCAACAGCAGGGTGGTGATGCTGTGCTCGGTGAGATGTCAATGCTCAGGAAGCTTCTGACTACAGTGCGGGTTGGAGATG
>JAOPHQ010001847.1:40000-43591 GCA_030340625.1 Merluccius polli | reverse complement strand
CCCCCCCCCCCGCCCCACTCACCCCCCCCACCGCCGGGTCCAGACCGGACCGGCCGTCCTCCCCACCGACAAGGCATCACAAGGAAACATGGGAACCATCTCCTCAGAGACATGAGCTTCTTTATTTACTTCTTATTGGCCCAGACGTGACGCAACGCACCCAGGCCTGGTTTGTACATATTATAAGTATGAATTACTGATGAAAACTGACTATGTAAAGATAAAAAAAACAAAAAAAAGGAAATATTTAAAAGATCTATTACGATAATTTACAACAAAAAAAAGACATAATGTTGAGTATTTACAAAAAAAGAAAGCTTGGCGCACTTTGAGGCCGTTCCAAGTCGGAGCTGTTTGCCTTTTTGGTTTATTGTTTACAACTGGTCATACACTGTGTTTGAGTAATGTTATCAGCCCAATAATGTGTACCGTTCCATATTAAAAACATGCTGATATGTCAAAGTGTCCTGAAGAAGCTGTGCAGTTGACTCGACTCCCCCCTCCTCGTGTCGGTATCTTCCTGATAGGATCAGGAGCTGCTGAGACACCGGGAAGCAATTAGATGATGAAGATAAAGATAGTGGTGGCACCCCACCGCGCGCAGATCTGTTAGCTGCAGCGTCCCCCGAGTCCCACGCAATCAGCTCCTCTTTGATAAGCGCTACTGCGCTACGTCCCTATCGTACCCCTACTCCATCTAACGGGGGGGGGTACCTGGGATGACCCGTAAAGCTCCATGTGGTGGTGGAGGAGAGGAGATACAGTATTTATGGTGGAGGAGATACAGTATGTAGGGTGGAGGAGATAAAGGTAGGGTGGAGGTACAGTATGAAGGGTGGAGGAGAGCATATACAGTATGAGGGTGGGTGGAGGAGATACAGTATGTAGGGTGGAGGAGAGGATATACAGTATGAGGGTGGGTGGAGGAGATAGAGTATGTAGGGTGAAGCATATACAGTATGTAGGGTGGAGATGCAATATGTATGGTGGAGGAGATACAGTATGTAGGATGGAGGAGAGGAGATAGTGTGTAGGGTGGAGGAGCTACAATATCTAGGGTGGAGGAGATACAGTATGTAGGGTGGAGATACAGTATGTAGGTTGGAGGAGAGGAGATACAGTATGAGGGTGGGTGTAGAAGATACAGTGTGTAGGGTGGAGGAGAGGAGTGGGAAGAGGAGATGAGGGGAGAGGAAAGGAGAGCAGAGAAAGGAGATTCAAAGGGAGTTCAGTTGTAAGGTCATGGACACGATTCTCTCTAACACACACACACACACACACACACACACACACACACCTGTACGCCCACTAAGCCACTATGTGGTCCGGCTCCACTCCGTCTCTGTGAGAAGTACATTAATAAAGCTGTAATGAAGGAGGCGAGCGAGGAGCAGCTGTTAGAGAGAGACAGAGTGTGTGTGTGTGTGTGTGTGTGTGTGTGTGTGTGTGTGTGTGTGTGTGTGTGTGTGTGTGTGTGTGTGTGTGTGTGTGTGTGTGTGTGTGTGTGTGTGTGTGTGGCGATCTTCAGTGCTCTAAGTATCCTCAGCTTACACAAAAGGTTTTGCATTTGTAAAAATGTTAACATTGAAGAAAACTTTTTTTTCAAACACCAACATAAACAACAATAGCTGGAAGCATGATTGTCTCAACACAACAGAAAGAAAGTATATTGGTATAATAATAATTCCTACAGTATCTTGGTATAATAATAATTCCTACAGTATATTGGTATAATAATAATTCCTACAGTATATTGGTATAATAATAATTCCTACAGTATATTGGTATAATAATTCCTACAGTATATTGGTATAATCATAATTCCTACAGTATATTGGTATAATAATAATTCCTACAGTATCTTGGTATAATAATAATTCCTACAGTATATTGGTATAATAATAATTCCTACAGTATATTGGTATAATAATTCCTACAGTATATTGGTATAATCATAATTCCTACAGTATCTTGGTATAATCATAATTCCTACAGTATATTGGTATAATCATAATTCCTACAGTATCTTGGTATAATAATAATTCCTACAGTATATTGGTATAATAATAATTCCTACAGTATCTTGGTATAATAATAATTCCTACAGTATCTTGGTATAATAATAATTCCTACAGTATCTTGGTATAATAATAATTCCTACAGTATCTTGGTATAATAATAATTCCTACAGTATCTTGGTATAATACATACATGTTAGTACTTGATCCTTACTATAGGTTTATGATTCTATCACATGGATATATGTATATAGTGTACATACTGTATACCATAGAACATGACATACTACATTTCCCAGGGTTGTAAACATGCTTAGAACACGTAATACACTCACAACGAGTTGAGGTTAACACGTAAAAGATCATGTTTGTTTTTAATAAGCAGCAGGATTTCATAATGGAGCTGCAACACGATACAGGAAAAGCCAAGTTGATCCTATTTTCTTCTTCTTCTTCTCTTCAAATGTACTGTAGAAACATGTCTGCCAACGCCGGCACCCAGGAGACTGGGTAGCAGGCAGGCGTGTTTCTGCGTGTTCCCGTGTAAATGCCGTGTTCTAGATGAACGCTCTTTGACCTCTTCATGTATTTCTGCTTCTCTGTGGCGCCGTTCGTTCCGGGCCTGAAACCCCCGACCGCATTGTTACATGTGTACGTATGTTGGATACATGCGTGACCAACATACGTGACCGATACGCGCGCTCAACACGCCCGACGTCCACGCGTGTTAAACTGCATTCTTGTGGAGAAACGGCAGATAATCCCGGCGTTCGACACGCCGCCGCCGCCGACGTCAACGGCTTAGCAGCCGGCAGGCAGTGCTGCTGCTGGGGTTCACACGCTAAATGTATCATACAACATAACATCATGTTCACACGCTAAATGTATCATACAACATAACATCATGTTCACATGCTGAATGTATCATACAACATAACATCATGTTCACACGCTAAATGTATCATACAACATAACATCATGTTCACACGCTAAATGTATCATACAACATAACATCATGTTCACATGCTGAATGTATCATACAACATAACATCATGTTCACACGCTAAATGTATCATACAACATAACATCATGTTCACACGCTAAATGTATCATACAACATAACATCATGTTCACATGCTGAATGTATCATACAACATAACATCATGTTCACATGCTAAATGTATCATACAACATAACATCATGTTCACATCCTAAATGTATCATACAACATAACATCATGTTCACACGCTAAATGTATCATACAACATAACATCATGTTCACATGCTAAATGTATCATACAACATAACATCATGTTCACATGCTGAATGTATCATACAACATAACATCATGTTCACACGCTAAATGTATCATACAACATAACATCATGTTCACATGCTAAATGTATCATACAACATAACATCATGTTCACATGCTGAATGTGTCATACAACATAACATGTTCACACGCTAAATGTATCATACAACATAACATCATGTTCACATGCTAAATGTATCATACAACATAACATCATGTTCACATGCTGAATGTATCATACAACATAACATCATGTTC
>JAOPHQ010001847.1:30000-35000 GCA_030340625.1 Merluccius polli | reverse complement strand
TAGGGTTTGGTGTTAGAAGGGTTAGGTGTTAGTAGGGTTTGGTGTTAGTAGGGTTAGGTGTTAGTAGGGTTAGGTGTTAGACGGATTAGCTGTTAGTAGGGTTAGGTGTTAATAGGGTTAGGTGTTAGTATGGTTAGCTGTTAGTAGGTTAGGTGTTATTTGCTATGCAATGCCAGAGGTCCCTGTAATGTATGTGTGTGTGTGTGTGTGTGTGTGTGTGTGTGTGTGTGTGTGTGTGTGTGTGCATCTTTTCACGTGTGGGCCTCAGTGCTAATATCAAAGAGTGCATGTGCAGAAGGCTATTTGCATATATTATATTAAAACATGGAAGAAAGCTAGTGCAACACAGAACAAACATATTGTAAATGTCACGCCTAAAAAGCACTCTCCTATTGTGACTAGCGTGTGTGTGTGTGTGTGTGTGTGTGTGTGTGTGTTATCACTTAGAGCAGACCTACACGCCTGCAGACTCAGCATCATTAGCAAACCTTTAAAGTGCCTCTCAGCTCACAGCTCACACTTAAGAGATGGAGAAATTCTGCAGAACAACATGTTGTTATCCAGAGTCAGAGAGAATTCATCATCCAGAGTTAGACACATTATATTATATATTTTTTTATTATATTCTAGAATTATATTATAGAGTTAAAGGGAGTAAAAGAGACACTGTGATATCCAGAGTTAAAGAGACACTATGCTATCCACAGTTAAAGAGACACTATGCTATCCACAGTTAAAGAGAGTTAAATAGACTAAGTTATCCCCAGTTATCACACAAGTCGGATTACTCACTCTTCAGATTACTCCAATCAACCGTTCTCCCGCCCGTCTGCAGTTAGACGATAATCCCCACAGTTTGTCCACAAGTCTGATCTAATCTGAGTCCTGTGCTGAACCCATTAAGGTTATTAAGCACTTGTCCTCACCTGCCTGGCCGGTGTGGAATGACCCCAATCTCACCTATATTGCTCCCCATTTAGACTCAATCACTTATTGCACACAATACACACACACATAATACACACGCACACACGGAGAGAGAGAGAGAGAGAGAGAGAGATCCACCTGTCAATCACATGCCAGCAGTGGCCAGGGCCCGCCCCTCACATTGATCTCTGTCATAGAAGAGATATGAGAGCTAGTCAATACGTATAACGCAAAAGACACACACACACAGGCTAGTTCAGCCTGTGTGTGTGTGTGTGTGTGTGAATGAGTGTGTGTGTGTGTGTGAATGAGTGTGTGTGTGTGTGTGTGTGTGTGTGTGTGTGTGTGTGTGTGTGTGTGTGTGTGTGTGTGTGTGTGTGTGAGTGTGAGTGTGTGCGTGTGAATGAGTGTGTGTGTGTGTGTGTGTGTGTGTGTGTGTGTGTGTGTGTGTGAGAGAGAGCGTGCGCATCACAAGGTGTCTGTGTTTAGCGTGATGTCTTAAGAGGAAGTCTGTGTTCCTCGGAGGTCCACATGGGCCACGCAACCAGAGTTCCTCGTCTGTTGAAATATTCAAAGACAGGAGTGGACGCACACAGAGGTGAGGGAGATGGAGACAGAATAAGCCGGTTGGGGGGGTGGGGGTAGGGGTGGGGGGGGGGGGGGGGGGGAGTGAACATTTGTGTGATTTCCATCAATCACACGTTAAGATGATAAAAGGAGGACATGTCAGTCAGCAGCTGCTGCTGCTGCACCGGTGGAGCAGCTTCTTACCCGCCGGCTAGCGGGCAGCAGGGGGCTTGTCACAGCATCCCTTTACATCCCTTTACTTATCCACGCATGACACGTTATTCTTTTCTTAATTAAGACAAGTTAAGTTACGTTAATTAAACATGTTAGCTGGGTTGTCATGACTACAGAACCCCAAAATCCTTCAAACGCGGTTCAGTTCAGGCACTTTATGGATGAGGAGGATGTGGGGAGGGATGGAAGACAGCTCTGGTCGGACGTCTTCCCACGCGACGCTCCAGGTACAGACCTGGAGGAATGAATAGTAGGGAGGAGAGCGGAGGGTTAGATAGTGTGTGTATAGTGTATATATAAATATAAATCTATCTATCTCTTTTTCAATCTATCTATCTCTCTCTCTCTCTCTATCTCTCTCTCTCTCTCTCTCTATATATATATATATATATATATATATATATATTAGTGATGGGCCGATAACGGCGCTATCGGCTGCGATAACGCGAGATTAGGATTTCGGTTTGCGTTACAGTTTTTCTCAATTGCTAAAACACTAAAACCCATTGGCTGAACAAAGTTCGCAGTTGCCTGAACTCATTTAGCTAACTGTGCAGTCTGTTGTCAATACCTTAAACCATTTCTCATGGTAAAACACAATTTGCAGATCTCACTTAGACTTTTCAGCAGAACTCTAAACACATTCTCATTCTCAAAACACATTCTGCACTCTAATGCACATGTCATCCATACTGGTAAACACAAGTGGCAACAATCAAATACAAATAGAGAACACAAGTCATTGATTAAACACAACCATTCAAAATTGATTTCACTTGTTTCAAATCATGTGACACAACCAATATAAGCCAGTTCAGAGAGCAAACAGGTTGTTGAAGATTGGACGGAGAAAGTCTAAGAATGGATGGAAGAAATAATGTGAGAGGACGAGGACGAGGACAAGTGCGTATGCGAGGTGGACGAGGAGGAAGAGGAGGAGGGCAAGAAAGAGGAAGAGGAGGACAAAGAGGAAGAGGAAGAGGAAGACAAAGAGTGGAAATATCTGATGAAATTCGAGCAACAGTCATTGACCATGTTCTTGTCCATGGACTGATCAATTTGGAGCTACTACGATAGAACATGTTTTCATTCATCAACTCCGATACACTCTCCCTACCCATTTTACTGTAATTTTTTTTATTTTGTTTTTGTCTGGTGTAAAGCGTCTTTGAGTACTTAGAAAAGCGCTATAAAAAAACTATTTTATTATCAAAAGACAATGACGGAAATATATGAAATTTGTTTTGAGATGAAAAATGTACTTCTCCCTGAGAACTATGTTTTGAACAACGTGTTTTGTATTTTTTGGTGTATTGTTTACTGACTGCTTGATAGTGTATATCATTTTGATCGCTTTGTTTATGGTTTGAGAGCAGTGTTTGGTTTTGAGCACAGGTAAATCTGTTTTGAGGCGAAAGTTTCATTTTGCATGAGGAGTCAGAGGTTTTGTAAATAGTGCTTGAAGCTGAGGTTTTGTGTTTAATGTTTTCAGAAAATGGAGCAAGGTTTCAGAAATTGTGTTTTAGCAATTGAGAAAAACTGTAATATCGGCGATAACAATCGCGCAGACCCACTTTTAGTCATTAATTAGGCAATATAAGTCATTATTCAGCTAATATAAGTCATTATTTAGGTAGCAAACACATATTATGGACACCTTCGACATCATTCAAAGGAGCCACGTTAATCTCGATTAACCTAGATTAATTTCAAGCTTAGTCTAGATTAATCTAGATTAAATATTTTAATCTATGCCCATCTCTAATATATATATATATATACATCCTCACATATTCTCGAAAGGGCTAGCAGTGACATGAGCTTGCGTGTGTTCATCTCTGCAGAATAATAAAATAATAATAATTGACCACCCTTGGGCTATTTTCCACTGTTTCCCACTCTCCCTCACACACACACACACACACACACCACTTTTCTTTCATGGTCCGTTGTGAACACGACTCATCACGAACCTTTTAAACAGTGTGGAGTAGTGTGACCAGGAAACCCAACAGCCCTTCTGATGCAGCGAACACGACTCCAACGAGGCCTACCGACCCATAGCAACAAGGCCGACCGACCCATAGCAACGGGGCTGATTGCAAGCACTAACAAAGCGGGAGCCTCGTGAAGCCGCTTCATCCCGGCCTCTGAACGTTGAGCGAGGGGTCCTCTCACCACGTCGGTTAGATTTGGTGCTTGCCTGCAGCGATGAGGACTCCTTACGGCGCATGAGTCTCGTGATAAGACGTATTCACACACAATTTGAATAGAAGTATTTTATGTCCGCCGCTTCGTCATCATTTCTGTGTTTGTGAACAGGGATGTGGGTGATGTGGGCGAGCGTTTCACAGCTCCGGTGTGAAGCCATTCCAGTCCAGTGTTGAGTCAGTGTTCAAAGTGTTACACCTGCCAGAGACGGTGACAGACAGGAAGTAGCAAGTGCTTCTTTTCTACCTTATTATCATGCCACTCAAAATGAGTAGTACTATATAGATGTAGTAGTATTAGAGTATTAGTATTTATTAGTGTTTGTATTTATTTAGAGTAGGCCTACTTACTGTAGAAACACAAAGGAAGGCCCAGTGTGGCCATCTACATTGGTCTGGCTGCTCCTGATTGTTAATGCATAATAGCATAATGTACACAATATTACATATTATATATTTGATTATACGTGATTAGTTGTTATTACTGCTTAGCCTACAGACTCTGAGTATTACCGCAGCTCAGCCTACAGACTCTGAGTATTACCGCAGCTTAGCCTACAGACTCTGAGTATTACCGCAGCTCAGCCTACAGACTCTGAGTATTACCGCAGCTTAGTCTACAGACTCTGAGTATTACCGCAGCTCAGCCTACAGACTCTGAGTATTACCGCAGCTCAGCCTACAGACTCTGAGTATTACCGTAGCTCAGCCTACAGACTCTGAGTATTACCGCAGCTCAGCCTACAGACTCTGAGTATTACCGCAGCTTAGCCTACAGACTCTGAGTATTACCGCAGCTCAGCCTACAGACTCTGAGTATTACCGCAGCTCAGCCTACAGACTCTGAGTATTACCGCAGCTTAGCCTACAGACTCTGAGTATTACCGCAGCTCAGCCTACAGACTGAGTATTACCGCAGCTCAGCCTACAGACTCTGAGTATTACCGCAGCTTAGCCTACAGACTCTGAGTATTACCGCAGCTCAGCCTACAGACTCTGAGTATTACCGCATCTCAGCCTACAGACTCTGAGTATTACCGCAGCTTAGCCTACAGACTCTGA
>JAOPHQ010001847.1:0-25000 GCA_030340625.1 Merluccius polli | reverse complement strand
CGACTTCCTAGTACATCACAGTGGGTGTCCAGGTGGCGCAACGCAGAGCGCTGCAGGTTATCAGAGCTGTAGACCAGGGTTCGAATCCCGGCAAGGGACGTCTTTGTGGTTTCCTCTTGTGTATTGTGATGTCAAATACAAGTGCGACTTCCTAGTACATCACAGTGTGTGTACAGGTGGCACAAAGCAGAGCGCTGCAGGTTATCAGATCTGTAACCCAGGGTTTGAGTCCCGGCAAGGGACATCTATGTTGTTTCCTCTTGTGTGTTGTGATGTCAAATACAAGTGCGACTTCCTAGTACTTCACAGTTGGCGTCCAGGTGGCGCAATGCGGAGTGCTGCAGGTTATCAAATTTGTAGACCAGGGTTTGAGTCCAGCTATGTGTTTTCTTCTTGTGTATTGTGATGTCAAATACAAGTGCAACTTCCTTACAAGTCATAGCGGGGCATCTCGGTGGTGTGATGGAAAGAGCTGTGGTCTACTGCTCTGACTGACCTGGTATTGAATCCTGGTAGTCAGACTCTCCCCATTCCCCATGGGTAGAGGTGAATATAAGAAGGGCTCTTGGGGATGTAGTATGACAGTCCTGACATACCACAACAGTCAGTGACGCAGAGCTCTCCAACATCCTGTTCACTGGGAACAAGATTTTGGAGTGGACCGAGTGAACAAGACATTGGAGACCTGCCTCCAACAGCTTGTTCACTCGGTCCACTCCAAAATCTTGTTCCCAGTGAACAGGATGTTGGAGAGCTCTGCGTCACTGACTGTTGTGGTAGGGCAGGAGTGCCATACTACGTCTCCAACAGCCCTCTGTCAATCACTGGCATCCCCAAGAGCCCTTCTTATACCCCCCCCTACCCCTGGGGAATGGGGAGAGAGTCCAACTACCAGGATACGATACCAGGTTAGTCAGAGCATTAGACCACGGCTCTCTCCATCATGCCACCGAGACACCCCGCAATAACCTGTAGGGAAGTTGCACTTGTATTTGACATCACAATACACAAGAGGAAACCACATAGATGTCCCTTGCCGGGACTCAAACCCTGGTCTACAGATCTGATAACCTGCAGCACTCTGCTTTGCGCCACCTGGACGCCCACTGCGATGTACTAGGAAGTCGCACTTGTATGTGACATCACAATACACAAGAGGAAACCACATAGATGTCCCTTGCCGGGACATCGAACCATAGTCCACAGATCTGATAGCCTGCAGCTCTCTGCATTGCGCCACCTGGACGGTGGCTGTTGACAACAGACAACAACTATTTTAAAAGACAAACCGGATCGCTTTCCGTCTCCTCAGAGCTGAGCAACCACAGACAACACAAGACGTCTGGAAATAACGATCAGCACTTTGGAAATAAGACAGACAGAAGCACGTTCACTGAGGAGGTCAAGAGACATTGGCACCATTTTATTCGGGAACAGGCTAAAGATATTGTAATGATGTGCGTTGCATAGTAATACCATAGTTGGAGTATTGCTGTCGGCAGCAGGGGTAAACGCATGGTGTCATTATTCTGTAGCCATTACACTGTGCAATCAACATTACTACAGTTCTCTACTCCCACTTTAGATAAATAAACGTGATTACAAAGTGTATAAAAAGTACAATTGACTTAAAACTTAATGGCCATTCATTATTCTTATTTTCAAAATATAGTACAGCAAATGTATTTGTAATAAAATACCACAAATAATATTGAGAAACCTGCCATGTTCCTCACCGTGTGTCAAATTTTGCTTTTTCATTCATTCAGTTTTTCAGATGAATATAAATAAGACTTCTGTCTAGAGGTGATATTAGGAAATATCTTAATTAACCTTGTATATTAATTTAACAATCAAAAGAGCGAATTTATTTGAGCAATTTAAAAAAAACAATACATATTTAACAACTTCCCCTGTTGAAAGAATTAGAAAAGTATTAGTAGTAGCTGCAGTAGTAGCATTGAGTATTACTCAATAATTAGTATTGAGCTGATCTCAGGTGTGGTGGTGTGGACTCATGACCTCTAACCTGAACTCCCAAGAGCCTCTGCATCATTTCCACTTCAATAACCTCAACATGTCCACCACAGTCTGACTTGTGTGTGTGCGTGTGCGTGTAAGCAACAAGCCTGTGTATGCACAGAGAATATATTACCATCTCCTTCTCGACATTAGGGCGTATTTTTATTGCGATTCATAATTCCACCAATATTGACACAGGGATAAGCCAAATTGAGTTTATGAGGCTTCTCCTCAGAGTGCACACCTCTCGTCTTGCAGAGTCAGCAGAATAACATCCAAACTAATCATGTTTGAGCTGCGAGTCCCTGGGCCGGTGGAAGAAAGCATGGCCTGGAGCCACGTTGGACATCTCCTCCACACTGTGAGTGACTCTGACCGGCCCGACCCGAGCGGCCGGCCGGCCGGCTGACTGGAAGCCTTCGCTTCGCTCCTTGCCGTGGGCCCAGATTAATGATTCATCCGCTCATCGGCCGTCCCTTCGATGATATACATGACAAAGGCTGACCGTCACCCTGAGCTATCCCACCTAATGCTTCTTGCCCATCTCAATGCCGGTAGTACAAAAAGCATGATAGAGCGAGATGGCTGCTGGATTTGGCGTGTGCTCGAGGGAGTCCAGTGTTTGCATGCAGAGCTCACCCAGCCGCCGGTCCTCTAGACCCACTGGGCTCCAAGCAGAACAAATGATGCTCTTATTGCAACAAAGGATCAAATGTTCAGGCAGGGGGTGTGCTGGATTTAATAGGAAATAAAGGGCGGTTTGAGTTGGCAAACTGAGGACAAGTTTTGTTTAATACCGTCGTCTCTGGGGAGCGTCCAGAGACGATGTGGGGGGAAATTGCATTATGGAGTTGCTGACAATCTCATTTATCTGCAGATTGTCCGTAAGTAAAAAGAAAAGCGGAGGCCAGAGTGGTAGAAAGGTAGGCCTCCTTTTCATTGCTATTTCTTCTTTACCTAGACGTCTCCCAAAAAAAGGTATTTTGTGAAGAAGCCAAAATGGTGGCAGTTTTCTGTCCATCACAAGTGTTTGTTTACATCAATTTAATTAAAATTGCTCTGTAGTTCTGGATGATGACATCTGATTTTTCACTTTGAGCATTTTCGGTTTTTCAAGTCGTCCTGTTTCAATGCATAATAACATATGCTTCACTGAGAGCAATCCACAAGGTTAAAAGTCAAAGACAGGATAATGAGCATCACTTTAGCTGCAATTTCAGTGAACATAGTCAATGTCCTCACAGTATATAAACAAGATGAGTCTCCGCTATCTTTCTACAGTCCGCATGTGAATCCAGCACTAGGATGGCTTGTTTGAATAGTGCTGTCGCCCAAAGGCAGAGCTGGCTTCCACATGAAAGACCTCCTGCTTTTGGTTGTACACAATGACCCCTCCTACACCGGGGGGGTGGGGGGGGGGGGGGGGGGGGGGGGTGTTGATGGGGGGGGCCCCATCATTAGATATCAGAGCAAGCGACTTGAGTGCACCGATATTAATGTTGAATTGCAGTTGTGAAGTGTATTGTGGAGTGTGTGTGGTTGATAGCTGGTCTACAGCCTCACCTGGCCCCATTCAGGCTGATTGGACTCTGGCTGGGTGGGGCTGCAGCACACATGTGGTGCAGAGCAATCATGGCATCCAGGATAAACCAGCTATCACCACACACACTCAGGAGAGAGAGCCACTGTCATGGCAGCATGTAACATCTGCTCGGCGTATATAACATCTCGCCGTCTCCAATAAATGGATAATTCTCTCAATAACAACCTGTGTCCCGCGTCGCAGGAGCCCATTAAAGCCACTTATGTGGCGTGTGGCAGGAGTCAACCTGCAAAGCCTCGCTGGGCCACGCATGGACGCACTCGCCCCACACTTTTATTATTAAACGTCCAGTGTGCATTATTTAGTGGCATCTAGTGGAACAGACTTGGCAGAAATGGAAGATAATATTGTTTTATGTTTTAATTAATGTGTTGAAAATAGAGTTACAAGAGTCATTGTGGTTTCTTTACCTTAGAATGATTATTCAGACCGCTAGATGCCACTTACTGCCCCTTTAAGACAGTTCCTTGAATTGTCTCACTCTCTAGTCCCACGCTCTAGTTTCACCCAGTGTCACTCTCTAGTCTCACCCAGTCTCACTCTCTAGTCTCATTCTCTAGTCTCACCCAGTCTCACTCTCTAGTCTCACTCTCTAGTCTCATTCTTTAGTCTCACCCAGTCTCATTCTCTAGTCTCACCCAGTCTCACTCTCTAGTCTCATTCTCTAGTCTCACCCAGTCTCACTCTCTAGTCTCATTCTCTAGTCTCACCCAGTCTCACTCTCTAGTCTCATTCTCTAGTCTCACCCAGTCTCACTCTCTAGTCTCACTCTCTAGTCTCATTCTCTAGTCTCACCCAGTCTCACTCTCTAGTCTCATTCTTTAGTCTCACCCAGTCTCATTCTCTAGTCTCACCCAGTCTCACTCTCTAGTCTCATTCTCTAGTCTCACCCAGTCTCACTCTGTAGTCTCACTCTCTAGATTACATCATCTTGCTGGAAATCGTCCAGCGAAACCTGAAATAATCCATCGGCTGCTCGTCTCTGCGATGTGGTCCACAGCTTCCTCTCTGGCCCTTCAGTGCCAATCATCTGGGAATCTCCTGAAGGCCAACGGAGAGCGTGTGTAACATTTATTTCACCACAAACATTGGGTTATTATTTATTTTGGACTCCTGCTGGTTTTCTCCCAGTCCCGCCCCGATCATCTTCTCCGAACACAAACAAGTGAGTGTGGATAATTAAGTGCAACGCAACACCAGAGCAACCGGCTGTAAACAAAGTTGACAGTTGGTAAATTGACCAGATGCTCGTTCATGTATTTTGTAGTGTGAGACTTGTGTGGAAAGATCTGGCCGGTATGGGCGGATCTAGCTGGCTCACACTCTTGCTTGTTACAAAGACGCAGAATAAAGCATAAAATAATATTTCCTATGAAGATGAGTCAGCGTAGCTGCTTTTATATGTCAGATCTTGGCATATGAAAATTTTATGTTTTAGTTTTAGGAGGTCTGGAAAGTTTTAATTTGGATAACTCAAGTATCTGATTGATCTGAATCTGAATTTGTTATGTTCCTCATCTAAATCCAAATGGACATTCTGGTCTTTAGTTGTCGTTTTTTGGCATATGTTTGAATCATTTAGAAACAAATGCATTTACATTATAATAATGGCTTGGGGTTGGCTGCAGAGTGGTGAGCTGCACAGGGGTTGGCTGCAGAGTGGTGAGCTGTACAGGGGTTGGCTGCAGAGTGGTGAGCTGTACAGGGGTTGGCTGCAGAGTGGTGAGCATCATGGTATTGTAGCACAAAAGCGGCAGGTAAAGCTTCCTCAACAGTTGTGAGGTGAATATTGGCCGATCCATGCGAGGAAAACACTTAAAGTCTTGTGAACTTTACCATTTCGTATTTGACAGTAATTTTCACAGAGCTGGTGTCCCGTCGTGTTGCACCTACAGTAGACTAATGTCTGTAATATAATGGGATGTCACAGCAGGGCTCTGCTTAAGAGGAGACTGTGACATCCCAAGTCACTTTCAGTCTCCGGGAACCGAGTGACATTCAAAGAAAAACAGCTTTTCTTTTTTTTTTTTCTTTACAAATCCAGAAATAATCAGACAATGGGTTGTTATTATTTCGAAACCGAGAAACACTTTGAAGCCATATTTCATAATTCATAATTCTGTCATCCACCACCACCTTGCCTTAGCGGCCTACACCACACTGCCATGAGCCCAAAGACACAATGCCCAGTTGAACATTATGAATGTGTCTATGAATTAATAATGCTAATTAATATACATTCTGGTTCTGAAAGGGCTTTGTGGCATTTCGCTCGTGTCCCATGATCAGGCGGCAACGCGGCCAGGAGATAAACGAACCACTCGTAATAATGAGAGCTTAAGGTTAAATGCTCTCCTTCTGATTAAATTAAAGTACTGGTTTTCGGTCGCAGGCATTCTGTTAATTCAAGGGTGAAATTTGGGCACAGCGTGCCGTCGCAGTATTTAGGAGGACACTACGTTTATTGAAGCAGATGCTTCATCTCATAGCCTGTTTTATCTCTCTGAGAGCAGCGGGGAAGTGAAACTATGAGGCCAACGCCTCGTATCACGCGGTGCTCACGTCACACGATGCTGCTGTAGGAAGGCCTCGCGTCACGCGGTGCCGCTGTAGGAAGGCCACGCGGTGCCGCTGTAGGAAGGCCTCGCGTCACGCGGTGCCGCTGTAGGAAGGCCTCGCGTCACGCGGTGCCGCTGTAGGAAGGCCACGCGGTGCCGCTGTAGGAAGGCCACGCGGTGCCGCTGTAGGAAGGCCTCGCGTCACGCGGTGCCGCTGTAGGAAGGCCACGCGGTGCCGCTGTAGGAAGGCCTCGCGTCACGCGGTGCCGCTGTAGGAAGGCCACGCGGTGCCGCTGTAGGAAGGCCTCGCGTCACACGGTGCCGCTGTAGGAAGGCCTCGCCTCACGCGGTGCCGCTGTAGGAAGGCCTCGCGTCACGCGGTGCCGCTGTAGGAAGGCCTCGCCTCACGCGGTGCCGCTGTAGGAAGGCCTCGCGTCACGCGGTGCCGCTGTAGGAAGGCCTCGCGTCACGCGGTGCCGCTGTAGGAAGGCCTCGCGTCACGCGGTGCCGCTGTAGGAAGGCCTCGCGTCACGCGGTGCCGCTGTAGGACGGCTGCCCGCCCCACAATGCTGGGATCTGCTCAATGTTTTAATAATTTCTCTGTGGACAAGCGACCTGATGTGTTGCCACTAGGACTAGGAGCAATACAAGCACCTTCACTAGCAGGAAAATGAACATTTCAAAACGCCTAAACAATTGTGATAATGCCTATGGATCACAATACTTTGCCTCAATAACAAAATTCAATATCGAAAAACGTTTCATTTCATTAAAATTAATTTGTTAGAATCACAGTTTTGCTGACAAGCTAAACGTCTAAAGTTGTGCAAACCTCATACCTGACATCATAAAGTACCCACGTCAAGGACAGCTGACAGAATCTCAAAGCTGTGCCGGACAGATAAGCCCCACATCTCTCTGTGTTGGTCTATAAATGATGGCAGCCTTGTCCTCCGTCGTCATATCGCTGCACGGTGGTTATTTATGATGAGGACAACGCAGGTTGAAATCTGAAAGTCAGACGACTTTCAGTCCAAAAGAATTACATTTTGGGGGGATTTTGAGGGTGGAGTCGTCTGATTGAACCCTTTGATGGCCTAAAAAATCACAAAGAAATTATCCAGTGATTGCAACAGGCAAACTTGAAAAAACAACAACCAAAAAAAGGCTTTCAATATATATATATATATATATATATATATATAATATTTATCTGTCTGCCAAACAACAGCATTGTGCATCAGTACCGCCCTGGTCCCTGACAAGATTGTTGTGTGGTGTTAAAGTGGTAGCCATGGCAACAAGATATTTTAGGACACGCTACAAACACACACACACACACACACACACACCATAATGGCCCATGTTTCAGTGGTTTGAGGTGTGCCTGGTGAGGCCGGCCTCATCATCCATCAGGCCTTTGATGCTGCCTTAGCATTCTGCTGATGGGACGCTCCAGTCAAACTGCTCAAATAAAGTTGAAATGCGAGCTCAGTGTCTCATAAAAACCATGATGCAGCCTAGTTGCACTAATCTGCCACTAAATAGTGAAGGATTCAGCACACTGCTGATTAAAACTACAAAAGTTCTCAATTGGAATAAAGACATGTTGGGTCCTCTCTTACACCCTATCTCACATCCTATCTGACACCCTATCTCACATCCTATCTGACACCCCATCTGACGCCCTATCTGACACCCTATCTGACATCCTATATTACACCCTATCTGACATCCTATATTACACCCTATCTGACACCCTACCTGACATCCTATATTACACCCTATCTGACACCCTATCTGACACCTAAGTGTCTCTGCTAGTTTCAGACCGACGCAGTTCTGGTTTTCCCGCCCTGCGCCCACGTGGTTTAAATAGTAAATGCACTTGCATTTTGCATATTTGTGACATGTCATGTCCACTTCGACCCCCTGCTCCTGCCAACTGGGTCCGGCCTGAGGACCTTCAGCCAGCAGAGCTGCAGGACATTTACACTTCATTTATAGAAGGACTTTATTGCAGGTGTTATAAACCATTTGATAAAATAAAGTATTTTTGTAAGAAGCTGCGTGTGTGGTACACATTGTACTGCTCAGTCCCTGGAGGGGCCGATCCGTCTCCCCGCCTGAACATCGGTCCTTCTTCCCGCCTGGCAAATCCGCCGTCATAATAGCAATCCACCAAGCGCTTGCTTTAAAGGGGATGGGAGATGACACTGATTGGTTTATTGCATGTGACGCCCCAAAACACACCCATGATGAATGAAGAGATGAAGTACAACCCTTTCGGACCGTGCGCCTGGCGCTGCCAACATTTTTCCGCCGTTAAACAAGCAGACGGTCATTGGGACACGCCCTGTATGCACCTGCGCCGCGCGCTTCAGACCATGCATTTCAGGCCGTTAAAATAGGACCCATAGTGTTACCTTAAACCTACAGGTGGACCTATAGGTTCCCTCCTAGCAGGGTCCCTACATGAGGGGGTGTAGGCCTTGTGCTACTCTAGATACACACAGTGTGTAGTCCCAGTTTTGTTTCAAGAAAAGATGAGAATGAACGTTTAACTCCAGGTCCATCACAGCAACATGACCCAACTTCATCTGCAGCTTGGATTGGACCTCGTTGTCTTGTTATCAATCATAATATGAAATGCTGAGGAAACTGAATTCCCGCTTGCTTCACAATAAAGGTTGGGGGGGCCCAGCGTTACTTCCAGGCTGATTGAACAGCGCTGGCTTGGAGTCCCTCCTGGTGTCACTTCATCGTGTGTAATGGGCTAGAAAACAGGAGCAAGTAAACCAGACGCCATGAGGCAGCGACACCAGAGCCAGGGTCGCGTTCAGCAGCATTTATCATTTATCTAAGTTCATATGGTGCGGAAATCTTCTGTGATGGCTGCGGATATTATACCACTGCTCTGGCTCTTCCTCACATCACCGGAGCACAAAGAACAGAATGGGAAACATCTCGTTGTGGAGTTATGGAGGTGTTGAATGGGAAACATCTCGTTGTGGAGTTATGGAGGTGTTGAATGGAAACATCTCGTTGTGGAGTTATGGAGGTGTTGAATGGGAAACATCTCGTTGTGGAGTTATGGAGGTGTCAAGTTTGGTTTTAGTTCAGTTCTCTTTCTTCATGTTCAGCCATAAGTAGTTGTGTTATCAATGTCTCATAAACATGAACCTGAAGTGCTTGGTTATGGATCTAGAATGGGTGTTATATATTATGTGTTATAATGTATGTTATAATGTCACTTCCTATGTTCTGCTGGCCTTTTGTGTGTGTGTGTGTGTGTGTGTGTGTGTGTGTGTGTGTGTGTGTGTGTGTGTGTGTGTGTGTGTGTGTGTGTGTGTGTGTGTGTGTGTGTGTGTGTGTGTCCCATCACACCGTGGCTTAGTGCACAAAGTCCGATGGATGAAGAAAGGTTTGATGATAAATTATATTCTGATATATTCTGATATATATATATATATATATATATATATATATATATATATATATATATATATATATATCTGATATATATCTCCGTCTGTATGTCTCTCTCTCACTTTTCCATCCCTTAGTTTCCTCCACAGGGAGCAGATGTGTCTCGTCTGGTCGACCAATCCCTTTGTTTCAAACGCCCTTGCAGAATAGAGAAAAGTTTCTCTCTCTCTCTCGCTCTCTCACCCTGATTTAAAAGCAGGTCACAACAACACCATTACAGCTGGACAAGCGGGACGGTTGGTCCCGCAGTAATGACCACTACTGGGCTCAAGATAGTGTGGAGGCAAGGCTGCTCCTCTGTTCTCTAATGCACTCTGAAGAAACAAGTGTCTCCTAAGGAGATGAATGGACTGTGTGTCTGGTTGTTTCACCTGGTGTTAGCTACAGCACACAGAGAATGAGTCAACTAGAGTTTCATCAAAACCTGCGTCACTTCCTGTACTTCATAATGTCCTGTACTCGGCTCTTCATGTACTCGAGACGTGAGCTGCTCTCCGCTAGGGAGGAGACTGGAGCTGCTCTCCGCTAGGGAGGAGACTGGAGCTGCTCTCCGCTAGGGAGGAGACTGGAGCTGCTCTCCGCTAGGGAGGAGACTGGAGCTGCTCTCCGCTAGGGAGGGGAGACAGGACCTGCTCTCCGCTAGGGGGGAGACAGGACCTGCTCTCCGCTAGGGAGGGGAGACAGGAGCTGCTCTCCGCTAGGGAGGGGAGACAGGACCTGCTCTCCGCTAGGGGGGAGACAGGACCTGCTCTCCGCTAGGGAGGAGACAGGACCTGCTCTCCGCTAGGGAGGAGACTGGAGCTGCTCTCCGCTAGGGAGGAGACTGGAGCTGCTCTCCGCTAGGGAGGAGACTGGAGCTGCTCTCCGCTAGGGAGGAGACTGGAGCTGCTCTCCGCTAGGGAGGAGACTGGAGCTGCTCTCCGCTAGGGAGGAGACGCAGGCTGCTCTCCGCTAGGGAGGGGAGACAGGACCTGCTCTCCGCTAGGGAGGGGAGACAGGAGCTGCTCTCCGCTAGGGAGGGGAGACAGGACCTGCTCTCCGCTAGGGGGGAGACAGGACCTGCTCTCCGCTAGGCAGGAGACTGGAGCTGCTCTCCGCTAGGCAGGAGACGGGAGCTGCTCTCTGCTAGGGAGGAGACTGGAGCTGCTCTCTGCTAGGGAGGAGATAGGAGCTGCTCTTCGCTAGAAAGGAGATAGGAGCTGCTCTTCGCTAGAAAGGAGACAGGAGCTGCTCTCCGCTAGGGAGGGGAGACGGGAGCTGCTCTCTGCTAGGGAGGGGAGACAGGAGCTGCTCTCCGCTAGGGCGAAGACTGGAGCTGCTCTCCGCTAGGGAGGAGATACAGTAGAAGCTGCTCTCCGCTAGAAAGGAGACAGGAGCTGCTCTCCGCTAGGGAGGAGACTGGAGCTGCTCTCCGCTAGGGAGGAGATAGGAGCTGCTCTTCGCTAGAAAGGAGACAGGAGCTGCTCTCCGCTAGGGAGGGGAGACGGGAGCTGCTCTCTGCTAGGGAGGGGAGACAGGAGCTGCTCTCCGCTAGGGAGGGGAGACGGGAGCTGCTCTCCGCTAGGGAGGAGATAGGAGCTGCTCTCCGCTAGAAAGGAGACAGGAGCTGCTCTCCGCTAGGGAGGGGAGACGGGAGCTGCTCTCCGCTAGGGAGGGGAGACGGGAGCTGCTCTCCGCTAGGGAGGGGAGACAGGAGCTGTTCTCCGCTAGGGAGGGGAGATGGGCAGAGTGTCTCTGTGTGTTGTTGAGCCAGCAGGGGAACATTAAATAAAATAGCCAGGAAGTGGAACACAGAACATCGGCACCAGATCCAGTGAATTGGGTCATGTCACCGTCTTCTCACATCTCCAGCAAGGAAATGGGTTTCCATCATATTCATAAGCTCAGAGTGCAGACCTACCCTGGTAGCGGGGTACTGAACAGACGCCTCCCGGTAGTGGGGTACTTAGCAGACCTCTCCCGGTAGCGGGGTACTTAGCAGACCTCTCCCGGTAGTGGGGTACTTAGCAGACCTCTCCCGGTAGCGGGGTACTTAGCAGACCTCTCCCGGTAGCGGGGTACTTAGCAGACCTCTCCCGGGAGCGGGGTACTTAGCAGACCTCTCCTGGTAGCGGGGTACTTAGCAGACCTCTCCTGGTAGCGGGGTACTTAGCAAACCTCTCCTGGTAGCAGGGTACTCTGGACCTCTCCCGGTAGCGGGGTAGTCTGAACCTCTTCCGGTAGTGGGGTACTCTGGACCTCTCCCGGTACTGTGACTATGAGGATGAATGCTGATACTGTGCCTGAGAGTTTTAGCCCCGGGCTCCGAGTGAAAGTGCTGTGTCCCATATGCACATTAGTCCAAAGCTACAATACAGTCAGGCTACGACACAGACTGAATCATTGTTAATGTCGGGTGAGAAGATGTGTTCCCACACCCAGATGAAGCCAATCGGCTGAGAAGATGTGTTCCCACACCCAGATGAAGCCAGTCGGGTGAGAAGGTGTGTTCCCACACCAAGATGAAGCCAGTGGGGTTGAGATGTGTTCCCACACCCAGATGAAGCCAGTGGGGTGAGAAGATGTGTTCCCACACTAAGATGAAGCCAGTGGGGTGAGATGTGTTCCCACACCCAGATGAAGCCAGTGGGGTGAGAAGATGTGTTCCCACACCCAAAAGAAGCCAGTCGGCTGAGAAGATGTGCTCCCACACCCAGATGAAGCCAGTCGGGTGAGATGATGTGTTCCCACACCCAGATGAAGCCAGTCGGGTGAGAAGATGTGTTCCCACACCCAAAAGAAGCCAGTCGGCTGAGAAGATGTGCTCCCACACCCAGATGAAGCCAGTCGGCTGAGAAGATGTGTTCCCACACCCAGATGAAGCCAGTCGGCTGAGAAGATGTGCTCCCACACCCAGATGAAGCCAGTGGGGTGAGAAGATGTGTTCCCACACCCAGATGAAGCCAGTGGGGTGAGAAGATGTGTTCCCACACCCAGATGACGCCAGTGGGGTGAGAAGATGTGTTCCCACACCCAGATGAAGCCAGTGGGGTGAGAAGATGTGTTCCCACACCCAGATGAAGCCAGTGGGGTGAGAAGATGTGTTCCCACACTAAGATGAAGCCAGTGGGGTTGAGATGTGTTCCCACACCCAGATGAAGCCAGTGGGGTGAGATGTGTTCCCACACCCAGATGAAGCCAGTGGGGTGAGAAGATGTGTTCCCACACCAAGATGAAGCCAGTGGGGTGAGAAGATGTGTTTCCACACCCAGATGAAGCCAGTGGGGTGAGAAGATTTGATCCCACACCCAGATGAAGCCAATCGGCTAAGAAGATGTGTTCCCACACCCAGATGAAACCAGTCGGGTGAGAAGATGTGTTCCCACACCCAGATGAAGCCAGTGGGGTGAGAAGATGTGTTCCCACAACTAGCAAGTGTTTCTCCAGCAGCCTCCCCAGAGAACTAATGACTCAGTTTACAGCTCTTTTACCGTGTCTTTTCAAGCCAGTCGGGTGAGAAGATGTGTTCCCACACCCAGATAAAGCCATGGGGTGAGAAGATGTGCTCCCACACCCAGATGAAGCCAGTGGGGTGAGAAGATGTGTTCCCACACCAAGATGAAGCCAGTGGGGTGAGAAGATGTGTTTCCACACCCAGATGAAGCCAGTGGGGTGAGAAGATGTGTTCCCACACCCAGATGAAGCCAGTGGGGTGAGAAGATGTGTTCCCACACCCAGATGAAGCCAGACAGTTGAGAAGATTTGATCCCACACCCAGATGAAGCCAATCGGCTAAGAAGATGTGTTCCCACACCCAGATGAAACCAGTCGGGTGAGAAGATGTGTTCCCACACCCAGATGAAGCCAGTGGGGTGAGAAGATGTGTTCCCACAACTAGCAAGTGTTTCTCCAGCAGCCTCCCCAGAGAACTAATGACTCAGTTTACAGCTCTTTTACCGTGTCTTTTCACTGGGAGACTTCAGGATACAGAACAACACTAACTGGCATGGCTGTCACTTTGAATAATGAATTTCTTCTCGATCCACTTTCCTATCTGCAACATTTAGAAAAAAACATTGTGACAAGATTATTCCACGCATATTTATCTTCTGCGTCCTTAGCTTACATGAGGCCGTTTCCTGCCTGATTTTATAAAGCTCTCCTCCAAGACACACAGAGGAAAATGTATGAATTTCTAGACTTCAATTTAATTCAAGTCGAGACTTTCATAATTCAACATGGTGCAAGTCTGACCCCTAGTGACCAAATACTGTCCTAACCCTTATGGTTTCATAATGTACAACAGATGGATATACCAATATATATTTCCCGAAGGTGTAGAGATCTCCATCTCCATCTGGCAGCACTATAATGGTATGTTGAGCATTTCAGTTTGAAGCCATCATGTGGTCACTAGTTGTGGGGGGCCCAGCAGCATCTCGCGTCCAGCTAGTGGCGCGTGACACGTTTGTGAAATTAAACAACGATGTCATGTCCACTTTCACATGGAATATTGCAGCGATGTGTCAGGCAAGCCCATCGCCGCATTATTATGCGGCCTGTTCTGTCTCCAAGACCTGGCAGGTTGCTCATCTCTTAACACTATTTAACGGCTGGTTACCCTGCATTTGTTCTCCTCATCTCCTCATCACTTCCTGGCTCCATTTTAGTTAATGTGCTGAAAATAAGCCTCAGGCCTTGTGAAGACGAGCCGAGCCGAGTCGGCCTCGCCACGGGACCAGCGCGGCGGCCGTAACGACTTCTACTCCGACAGCCTTGGAGACAAACGGAGGTGAGAGACGAGCTGCACATAATTCAGTTTGGGCCAAGGGCCAAGAGATGTGGGCCAGTGAGTTACGCTTGAATGATGCTTCATTTAACGACTATACAGGTCGGCCATTGAGCTCAAAGCTATTAAGTTGTAGGCCTACCACTGTTAACCGCACAAAATCATTTCTGCAGGCATAAATAGCACAGTTTGGAAATACTTTTTTTGCATTTTAAAATTTTAATAATAAACCAAGGCCAGGGTATGAAAATGTAATAAAAGCACACAAAATATATATCAAATAAAAGAAAGTAAACTACACAGTAATTGCATTACCATGAATAAAAGTCAAAAACTGTAGTGAACCTCCTCTTTCATACAACAAATCCTAACTAATACCAAAGCACCCCAGGTAGGAACAGACAACACGTTGCTCAGATCAAACCCCGGCTGCGATGCCTTGCTCGGCGGTCAGGTAGTGGCGTCCAGTGTCTGCTGGGCGTCGCGGGAGCTCAACAGGAGGTAGATACGCCTGGACAGCTCTGGGCCCACCCGCCGGCTGGTGCAAGTCACGCCCTCCCCTCGGCGAATCAGAAGCTCCGACAGCAGGGTGGTCCTCTCGTGGTCCGTCCGGCAGCGCTGGTACGCCTGGGTTCAATGACATCACACATGACATCACCGCCGGGGGTCAATGACATCACACATGACATCACTGCCGGTGGTCATTGACATCACATGACATCACCAACGGTACATGGATTTGATTTGAACCGTACGGTACTGGTCGGTCCGCGGTGCAGATTGGTATGCACCGCCGTGTCGCTAGGTCGAGGTTTAAAACACACAATCAGCTGTGGCTCAAAACATTCGGGCGTTTCGGACTGTACTGCAACTCTTCGAAGCGGGACCCACATGGCCCCTCCGCTCCCTGAAATTGCTGTGGCGCTTCCTCCACAGGAAAACAACGGAGTGTGTTGAGCACGCTGTCCAAACGCGCCTCAAGTGAACACGTCAACGAGACAAGTCGGCAGGACTGATGGCGTTGGGAAGTCCGTTGGGATTGGATATATGTTATGCTATGCTAGCCGTGCCTGCCAGCGTGAAAAACCATTTTAATTTCATGGTGTCTTTAAGGAAAACGTACCAGTATTGCTTTTTCAAGTATACGTTATTGCTTACTCCATCTTAAAATGAGAGAATTATAAATACCAAAAAAATAATTTTCTTTGGTGTTTTGGCCGTGAATCTTCTGGTTTCTTTGCATTAGGTACTGTTGAAATGTTTGACCTGTGGGAGGAGCTAGGAGTGTTGTGAGGTGTTCACCTGTGGAAGGAGCTAGGAGTGGTGTGAGGTGTTCACCTGTGGGAGGAGCTAGGAGTGTTGTGAGGTGTTCACCTGTGGGAGGAGCTAGGAGTGTTGTGAGGTGTTCACCTGTGGGAGGAGCTAGGAGTGTTGTGAGGTGTTCACCTGTGGGAGGAGCTAGGAGTGTTGTGAGGTGTTCACCTGTGGGAGGAGCTAGGAGTGTTGTGAGGTGTTCACCTGTGGGAGGAGCTAGGAGTGTTGTGAGGTGTTCACCTGTGGGAGGAGCTAGGAGTGTTGTGAGGTGTTCACCTGTTGAAGGAGCTGAGGAGAAGGGAAGGCCGCCAGGATAGCAGAGGCCATGTCTGGGCTCACTCTGTTCAACTGCTGGATCTGCCTCTTCCACACCTGGAGCAGCCCTTTACCCGCGCGGTCCACCTTCTGCCCCCCTGCCCACTCGCTCTCCAGGCAGAAGGAAAAGCCTGTCTTATCCCTCTCGCGCCTGCACACACACGCACACGCACACACACACTTTCTTATACATAATATTACACACAGATGGGAACACACACCTTGTTTTATTCCATTTGTTTTCCTCACTTGAACGGGGCCTCTGCTATAGCTTTGGTTGTCATGGTGATGTGATCAGAAAAGTCCTTCCATGTCGCCAGGAAACGCACCTGCACACTGGTGTGCAGCTGCAGGTGCACAACAGCCTGTAGAGAAAACAAGAATGGTCATAGTGCACTTCCTCTTTTAATTAAGAAAATAAAGGAGATGCTAATTAGGTGCACTTAATTAGTTAATTCTAATTAAGTGGCATCTCTTTATAAATGAACAGTTGGCAGTTTTGTCTGAGTGTTCGCTCTTGTTGCCATAGTGACACACCGCTGTGTTTGCAACTTGGAAGGGAAGACATGATGAATTACAGCTTCATGAGCATGCGACGCATCGCCAGAGAGCAGCCCCACCTCCTCCACGTCGACCCGGGACACGTCAGGAGACGGCTCCGCCTGGGGCTTCCTGCTCCTCTTGGCCCCTGCGCGCTCCTCCCCCAGCACTGCCTCCCGAAGCGTCTTCTGGCCCCGAGACTTCTGGGATCTGGCGAGTCGAGTCCACTTTATTAGTCCATCCCTTGATCACAGTTCCCACATATATACATACGACCGCCCATAACCCTGAGCCCTCTAGAGCAGGGGTGGCCAACCAGTTAGAGACTAAGAGCCAAATGTTTTACTGTGTTACTGCAAAGAGCCACGTCATACACACAGGCACACATGAACGTCCCCCCTATCCCTTCCTCACTCACACACACACACACACACACACACCTCTGTTCAGCCAGCGAAGTGGCACTGAAGTTTTAGACGTGCCATAGACGTGCCGCGGCACGTCTATGACACAAGTGCCGTCCCTAGCACACATAGGAAGTGTCGCGGTGCGGCGCGTCAACAGGAATATAGTCGTCTCCGGAGCAGAAGAAAAACAAAAGAAAAGAAAAAAGCGCCTTTTCGGCGGCACTTGACGCGCGGCGACGCTGTGAAATAGGACAGTGGCGTGAAGTGTAGCGGGGCAGCGCCCGCCTGCCGCCACCGGTGTGGGGGTGTACATAGAAAATAACAGGGGCGGCTGTTTTGACGCACGCCGTTCGGCGGCGGTGTGTTTCGGACTTTAGTTTTATGTCGAGCCTTCGTAGCCTCCGTCATGGCGCTAATTAGCCGGTTCACGCGGGTGTGACGTCACATTAATGCCGATCGGAGGTGAAGCCGATTAATATCGAGCAGGTTTACATCGGGTTTTTTTGGGCAGTGTGAAAGGGGCGATACACAACACAACATTATATATGAACGTAAGAGCCGCATGAAACCAGGCAAAGAGCCGCATGCGGCACGGGAGCCGCGGGTTGGCCACCCCTGCTCTAGAGCAGCCTTTCTCAAAGTGGGTGCCGCGGCACCCTGGGGTGCCCCGTGACTGTGTCAGGGGTGCCGCCAAAAAATTACGTATTCTGACATTTAATTTAAAAAAAAAAAAAAAAAAAAAAATCTGACATTTCATATATGACATATATGAATATATTGAATACATAAATACATTCTTTCTTACATATGAATGGATTAATACAATTGTAAAGTCATTTTAGTTAAACAAATATATAAAATTAACCATAAAAATCTGTCTCACGTAACGTGACGTCCCCACCGGTGTCAGCGTGACAGCGCAGCACACAGCACATTGTTTTATAATTTAACCGCGAAAATACATTTCACAAAGAGCAAGGAACAAGCATCATGGATCGTTTTTTAAAAAGACCGCACATTGAAAATTAGATTTGGTGACATGGAATTGGACAGGTTTTGGATATCAGTGGAAAAAGAGTATCCAGTGGCTTCAAGTAGCGCTGTTGCTATTTTGCTTCCCTTCTCCACAACTTATCTGTGCGAACTGAGCATTTCAAGCCTGACATACATCAAGAACAAGTACAGGGAGCGACTGAGGACTGTGGACCAGGAGCTCCGTGTCTGCCTCTCATCCATCCCTGCCAGGATAGGCCGGTTGTGTGCGTCGCACCAGGCTCACGTCTCTCATTGATTGTGAGTCACACCCCCCTCTCTCTCCCCTCTCTCTCTCAATTGCGGCTTATTTGTGTGCGTATGCGCGCTGCATGCGCGAATGTGGACCTCTCTCACCCTCTCTCATTGCGGATTATTGTTTGCGTGTGCGTGCGTGTGTGTGTGTGTGCGTGTGTGTGTGTGGGTGGGTGTGTGTGTGTGTGCGTGCGCGTATGGCACGGATGGAAACAAGCACTATGATGGAAAAACATTCCTGCTATCTCTGCACTTCATTTGAGTTCTCCTGGTCTCAATTTGTTGGGTTCTTGTATTGCCTGTGTTGCTGTATAGCTTGGGCGGTCCACCTCTTATGGTTTTATGGCATTTGTGTCTCTGATTTATTGTTTTGTGAAGCACTTTGTAAACTTGTGTTTTTAAAGGTGCTATAAAGTTGCTATGAAGTTGTTATTATTATTAATATTTACAGTTGTATTATGCTCTGTTCATTACTGTCCTGTCTAAATAAACAGGACATTTGCATTTACGTTTAGGCTATGCAGTGTCGTTTTTAATCATATTTTACACTGGGGTGCCTTGAGATTTTATGCACTTTTGAAAGGTGCCCTGGCTGAAAAAAGTTTGAGAAAGGCTGCTCTAGAGGACTCAGAGAAACTCCCCAAACCCAGAGGGAAGAAACCCGGAGAAGGAACAGAAGAGGACCCTCCTTCCAGAGACATCAGGAGGGGGATGGGTGCTGGATGGTTAGGAGGGTGATGGGTGCTGGATGGTTAGGAAGGTGATGATGGGTGCTGGATGGTTAGGAGGGCGATGGGTGCTTGGATGGTTAGGAGGGTGATGGGTGCTGGATGGTTAGGAGGGTGATGGGTGCTGGATGGTTAAGAGGGTGATGGGGGCTGGATGGTTAGGAGGGTGATGGGGGCTGGATGGTTAGGAGGTGATGGGTGCTGGATGGTTAGGAAGGGGATGATGGGTGCTGGATGGTTAAGAAGGTGATGGGTGCTGGATGGTTAGGAGGGTGATGGGGGCTGGATGGTTAGGAGGGTGATGGGTGCTGGATGGTTAGGAGGGTGATGGGTGCTGGATGGTTAGGAGGGTGATGGTTGCTGAGTGGTTAGGAGGGTGATGGGGGCCACAATGGGAAGACACACAATGGTAGCATAAAAAAGCAAAAGAAGATTAAGTTGTTAGAAAATTAGTGAGTGATTCAACCGTAATGCTAATAATCATATGATAGTAATAACATCCATTTAAAGAGCAAGTCAAGCTTGCTGAGATACTTTAATATTTACCGCAGGTTTTTATTGAGAAAGAAAAGTGAGCCCAGACTGTGCTGCTGAATGTCCCCTACTTGTAGTGCTTGTCCAGGTCGACCACGGCCAGGCTGACGATCCGGCCCGGGTTCTGGGTCTGCAGTTCCTGGACCCAGCAGCTTAGAGTGGGACCGAGACCCGTCCTCCCATGCCTCTGCACCTGGGTTCAGGGTGGGGGGGGTGGTGGTTAAGGCCAGCTCATACTCCACCCGAACCACACAGACCAGCAGGCCAGCCCTATACCCCCAATGCACTGAGTGACAGATCTAACCTAACCTAGTCTATTAATCTAACCTAATCTATTAGTCTAACCTAGTCTATTAATCTAATCTAACCTAACCTAGTCTATGTAGCGTTAGGTGGAGAACTTTCACCAACCTGAGTGTAGTTATGGACCAGAGTGATGAAGTCCTCTGCGGCCATCTGTACCACAACATGGGCGTCTGGCACACCGGCCTCCTCACCTAGCTGCATGGAGGGGTGGAGAGAAGAAGAATTGATACTGTATAAGGTGCAATGAAGAGAAACACAATGAGGAGAATATATGAACATATGTAGTAGTTATGCAACAAAGGTAGGACAGGGGTTTGAACAAAAAGCTAAAAAAAAAAAGCCACATTGATGCATGCATTGTGAATCTTAACGTAATTAACATATTTAACTGCAAACCATTTATAATGTTAGTATTGGACATTAAATACTTTTTGAAGATTAAAATATAACACGTGACGAACAATAAATATTCTCAGAACGTCAAGTGTGGTGTACTGTTTGTACTGTTTTCACCAATATCGATGTGATACATACGTATGGATACAATGGCCATTGTAATGCAGTTGTAATTGGAGATTTGGGGATTTATTCAACTGCTTCCTAAAGAAATGCAAACTTGAATTTTGTTTTCTGCCATTTTCTCACTGGTCGTGTTCCACGTCTGTCACTGCAGCTCTGCAGTGACACATCGCAGTTCTCCAAAAGAAGTGATTGGTGTGATGCAGTGAGATAACAAAACAAGCCCTCATTGGATGGAGAAATCCCAGTGGGCAACACCCACACTGAGACTGAAACAGTGTTTTCACCTTGAAAACACCATTTTCTGTCAGTCGAACAGGTTTGTGTGTGTGTGTGTGTGTGTGTGTGTGTGTGTGTGTGTGTGTGTGTGTGTGTGTGTGTGTGTGTGTGTGTGTGTGTGTGTGTGTGTGTGCGTGTGTGCTTGTCAACAGCTGTTTGTGTGACAGGTGTGTGAAAGTCCTCCAGGTCCTCGCGCCGTCTCAGATGTAATCCCGCTGTACTTAACACCTCAGACCGATATTTAGTATCACTAGTAAACATGTTACTAAAAACCTCAGCGAGGCGTGGGGCGAGGCGCGGGGTGAGGCGTGGGGCGAGGCGTGGTGCGGGGTGAGGCGTGGGGCGGGGTGAGGCGTGGGGTGGGGCGAGGCGTGGGGCGAGGCGTGCTGCGGGGTGAGGCGTGGGGTGAGGCGTGGTGCGGTGTGAGGCGTGGGGCGAGGCGTGGTGCGGGGTGAGGCGTGGGGTGAGGCGTGGGGTGAGGCGTGGGGTGAGGCGTGGGGTGAGGCGTGGTGCGGTGTGAGGCGTGGGGTGAGGCGTGGTGCGGTGTGAGGCGTGGGGCGAGGCGTGGTGCGGGGTGAGGCGTGGGGTGAGGCGTGGTGCGGTGTGAGGCGTGGGGTGAGGCGTGGTGCGGTGTGAGGCGTGGGGTGAGGCGTGCGGCGAGGCGCGGTGTGAGGCGTGGCGTTACCTGCCCTGGCGGGGCTCTTCGGCGCCAGCTGACGCTACGGGGGAAGGGCTGCTTCTCGATGGCGCAGGAGCAGCCGAGCTGTTGGAGGGACGTGAGGAGAGCGCCTCCTCCCTCCACCTGGAGCAGACCTGGAACAGACACTCAGTTAGCAGCGCTGGCATCATGTCCACGCTGCTCAGACTATGAAACTCACAGTTACCCTCAAGACTGACTAAATACTCACACTTGGAATCAGGAGATCAGGTGCACCTACTAGACACTTGGTGGTGGTGGTGGTGGTGTTGTTGTTGTTGTTGTTGTTGTTTTATGTCAGCATAAATGTGGCTATTGTTGGAACAATTATTGTTGTTTTAGTGATGTGTGCAAGATGTGTCCCAACCCTTAACTTAAGACATTGGTGTCTACCAATGAGTGTGTACCTGGATCCACCACCACCACCAGGTGTGTAATGAGTGTGTACCTGGATCCACCACCGCCACCACCACCACCAGGTGTTTAATGAGTGTGTACCTGGATCCACCACCAGGTGTGTAATGAGTGTGTACCTGGATCCACCACCACCAGGTGTGTAATGAGTGTGTACCTGGATCCACCACCAGGTGTGTAATGAGTGTGTACCTGGATCCACCACCACCAGGTGTGTAATGAGTGTGTACCTGGATCCACCACCAGGTGTGTAATGTGTGTGTACCTGGATCCACCACCAGGTGTGTAATGAGTGTGTACCTGGATCCACCACCAGGTGTGTAATGTGTGTGTACCTGGATCCACCACCAGGTGTGTAATGAGTGTGTACCTGGATCCACCACCAGGTGTGTAATGAGTGTGTACCTGGATCCACCACCAGGTGTGTAATGAGTGTGTACCTGGATCCACCACCACCAGGTGTGTAATGAGTGTGTACCTGGATCCACCACCAGGTGTGTAATGTGTGTGTACCTGGATCCACCACCAGGTGTGTAATGAGTGTGTACCTGGATCCACCACCAGGTGTGTAATGAGTGTGTACCTGGATCCACCACCAGGTGTGTAATGAGTGTGTACCTGGATCCACCACCAGGTGTGTAATGAGTGTGTACCTGGATCCACCACCAGGTGTGTAATGAGTGTGTACCTGGATCCACCACCACCAGGTGTGTAATGAGTGTGTACCTGGATCCACCACCACCACCAGGTGTGTAATGAGTGTGTACCTGGATCCACCACCACCAGGTGTGTAATGTGGGTGTACCTGGATCCACCACCACCAGGTGTGTAATGTGTGTGTACCTGGATCCACCACCACCACCAGGTGTTTAATGAGTGTGTGTACCTGGATCCACCACCAGGTGTGTAATGTGTGTGTACCTGGATCCACCACCACCAGGTGTGTAATGTGTGTGTACCTGGATCCACCACCACCACCACCAGGTGTTTAATGAGTGTGTGTACCTGGATCCACCACCAGGTGTGTAATGTGTGTGTACCTGGATCCACCACCACCACCAGGTGTGTAATGAGTGTGTACCTGGATCCACCACCACCAGGTGTGTAATGTGTGTGTACCTGGATCCACCACCAGGTGTGTAATGAGTGTGTACCTGGATCCACCACCACCACCACCACCACCAGGTGTGTAATGTGTGTGTACCTGGATCCACCACCAGGTGTGTAATGTGTGTGTACCTGGATCCACCACCAGGTGTGTAATGAGTGTGTACCTGGATCCACCACCACCACCACCAGGTGTGTAATGAGTGTGTACCTGGATCCACCACCAGGTGTGTAATGAGTGTGTACCTGGATCCACCACCAGGTGTGTAATGAGTGTGTACCTGGATCCACCACCAGGTGTGTAATGAGTGTGTACCTGGAATGGATCCACCACCAGGTGTGTAATGAGTGTGTACCTGGATCCACCACCAGGTGTGTAATGAGTGTGTACCTGGAATGGATCCACCACCAGGTGTGTAATGAGTGTGTACCTGGATCCACCACCAGGTGTGTAATGAGTGTGTACCTGGATCCACCACCAGGTGTGTAATGAGTGTGTACCTGGATCCACCACCAGGTGTGTAATGTGTGTGTACCTGGATCCACCACCACCAGGTGTGTAATGTGTGTACCTGGATCCACCACCAGGTGTGTAATGAGTGTGTACCTGGATCCACCACCAGGTGTGTAATGAGTGTGTACCTGGATCCACCACCGCCACCACCACCAGGTGTGTAATGTGTGTGTACCTGGATCCACCACCAGGTGTGTAATGAGTGTGTACCTGGATCCACCACCAGGTGTGTAATGAGTGTGTACCTGGATCCACCACCAGGTGTGTAATGAGTGTGTACCTGGATCCACCACCACCAGGTGTGTAATGAGTGTGTACCTGGATCCACCACCAGGTGTGTAATGAGTGTGTACCTGGATCCACCACCAGGTGTGTAATGAGTGTGTACCTGGATCCACCACCAGGTGTGTAATGAGTGTGTACCTGGATCCACCACCACCAGGTGTGTAATGTGTGTGTACCTGGATCCACCACCGCCACCATGTGTTTGAGGCACTCCTCCGGTCTCAGGGCCTTGGCGGCCTCCAGCTGGGCCTTGCGCTCGGCTCTCTGTCTCTCCAGGCCCAGCTTCCGGTTCTCCTTGTCCCCTCGGTTGCTCCTCGCCGCCGCCCCCCCCCGCCGCCGCCGCCGCCGCTGGCCCGCCGGTCTGGAGGGACCTCCCCCCCACAACCCCGGCGCCCTCGGCCAGGCGTGCGTCGGGGCGAACGGACGCGGCGAACGCCACCGCCCGCCACCGCCGTCCGGACCGGAGGTCGTTGCTGCTGGTTTGTGGCGGCGGCGCCGGCCGCGGGTCCCCATCTCTGTTTGAGTCTCAGCGCCAAGGAGACGTAGGGGGCGTCGCCCTCAGAGTCACTGCTGAGCGACATGACGTCATCATCATCCTGGGACGCCATCGCGCACGGGGAGAGGGAGGGAGGGGGGGGGGGGAGAGAGGGAGAGAGAGAGAGAGAGGAGGGGTGGGAGGAGGACGAGGAGGAGGAGGGTGAGGAAGAGGGAGAGGAGGAGAAGGGATGAGGAGGAGGAAGAGGAGGAACTGTCCAGCACCACCAGGTCCGCCGCTCTGTCCGCTCTGACGCAACGAGTCCTCTCCCACGTCACTTCCGCTGCTCGTTCCTTACGCTTCTATGAAGTCGGTCGGAAAAAAGGGCGCGGAGACGGAAAGGTTTGGCGGGTTTTCACAAGGTCATTAAAGTCGGGCGCGCGGCGCGACGCGTCATCCCTTTAACACAACTGGGGGAGGAGTTCACGCGGTTCTCCACTCTGTCCCCTCCGACACGAAAGCCGCGCGTGTTATTTTGAGTTTCCCGCCGCCATGTTGTGTCACGTGACCGACGCAACGCCGCGTCACGCTATATCGCTTGCGCGTGACGTGACGCGTTTACGCGGGTCACGTGACCAAAGATGGCGGCGCTCACGTCCTTGGTGTTGAGGTCCAGACCGGGTACAGAAAATATCTAAACTATATTATATTACTTATTATGTCTGAACTGTTCTGTGTTGTAGTATTGTATTATGTTATATTATATTACATATATGAGCAATGTATTATGTGTTCTGTGTTGTAGTATTATATTATATTATATATCTGAACTGTGTTCT